>CAXKVI010000001.1:55797939-55978651 GCA_964058755.1 Campiglossa producta | reverse complement strand
CCAACTTTGACTATTTTTAAAAGGCGAATATTTACACATGTGTCGTAGAACGCAACTCTTAAGTGTTATCAGGCATTTTTGGAGATCTTCCCATGACAAAAACTACATCCAAACACCTCAAAGCTCGAGTTTTTTTTCGCAATTGATCTCTCCATAGGACATGATCAAGTAAATTAGAACAGTTCAGCCCATACAAAGTGTTCAGATGTGGAATTTGTTGCATTTCAGACAATGTCACTCTTATGTCGCTACCCTGCAGCGAAAGCAACTGGTATTTTTTACGTGTTGATGTCCTACAAGATGTCAATTGTCAGATTTCGACCAGAATATACCAGTTATTTACTAGTCAGGAAATACCAGTTTCATGCTAGTTGTAAGATACCAGTTCCATACTAGTTCATCCTGGACTAGTATAACTTCCAAAAAATGAACTAGTCCAAAAAGGACCAGTATGGAATATACTAGTCAAAAAGGCTTTTAACCTGGACCAGAATTTTCCTGGTTTACCCTTTATTTTATCATTTGACTTTATTTTCATGTTTATTCTTAAGAAAGCAGCGGCTATTTGTATTTACCCTATCACGAAAAAGCATCTATGAATTATAAGAGAAAACGAAACGAATGAATTTTGTTTTTTTCAACTGGTATAATTTCATCCAGAAAAATCTAGTTGTATACTAGTATGGAATGGATATTTCCTGACTAGTATGGGTTCAGCCGGAAAATTCTAGTTGTGTACTGGTATGAAATGGATATTTCCTGACTAGTATGAGTTCTGCCACAAAATTATAGTTGTATACTAGAATTTTTCTGATTAGTTTGAGGTTTCGCTGCAGGGAACTTGCTTAAACCTGTGAAATCGCAGTAAGAATTATGAATTATGCACGGCTAAAAAAATTAACCTAAATTTTAAACCCGTATAAAGATTAATCAATTTCTCAAACTTTTTTGTACAATATTTCGCCGTGCCATACGAAAACTAACACCAAAAATTTTGTGTCTGAAGAAAACTAACACTTTTATTTTGTGTCTGACGAAAACTAACACTTTCAATTTGTGTCTGACGAAAACTAACACTTTTATTTTGTGTCTGACGAAAAGTAACACTTTCAGGTTTTCTCTGAAGAAAATGTACTAGCCAAAAGTGTTAGTTTTCGTCAGACAGAAAATAAAAGTGTTAGTTTTCGTCAGACACAAATTAAAAGTGTTATTTTTCGTCAGACACAAAATAAAAGTGTTAGTATTCTTACAGAATTTGAAAAGTGTTAGTTTTCGTAAAAAATTTTAAAAGTGTTAGTTTTCGTATGGCACGTCGATTTCAAACCATCCAAATACCTACAAAGATTTTCAATTTCTTTTGGTTTCGATTTAAAATCTAAATGAAAAAGCTGTCTAAATTTTTTATTTTTGGTTTGTTTTATTGTAATTGAATTTTTCCCACAAAAACTTCATGTGCGTCATAGCTCAGCGGTAGAGCAGTCGGCTGTGACTCCTGAGCGTTTTCGTTCGAGTTCTGTCAGCTGCCACATTTTTTTTAGTTTTATTTTATTCTTAAAACTTTTCGGTCTAAAATTTAAACTTTTGGGTTTGAAAATTCAAATTTATTTTTGAAAGCTTATTCAAGATTGAATTTTGCCAACAACATTTATGTGTGCGATGTAGCTCAGTGGTAGAGCAGGCGGGCATGCTGCGGGGAGTCTTGGTTCTAATTCCCGCCAACGGACAAAAAATTTATTTTATCTTTAAAAAATTGTTAAAACATTTCTTGTTTATAATTGAAACCCGATTCCTTTAGCCAATTTTCATGAAAACTGGTCTAGATTGAATTTGAATCCAAATTTGGTTTGGTCATATATGCAGTCCAAAAAAGTTTAAAATTTAGGTTCAAATTTTTAGCCGTGTGGCTGTAGTTTTTGACATGGGGCGAAGTATAAAAATACCCGATGCTTCTTTAAGGTGGTCTTCTATGACACATGTGTGTAGATATGCCCTTTACGAACAGCAAAAGTTGGACCAACTCGCTTAAACCTGTGAAATCGCAGTAAGAATTATGAAAATTCCTCAGTTTTGAGGTGTCTGACTTTAGTTTTTGACATGGGGCGAAGTATAAAAATACCCGATACTTCTTTAAGGGGGTCTTCTATGACACATGTGAAAAGATCTGCTCTTTAAAAGCAGCCGAAGTTGGACCAACCCGATTAAACATGTGAACAAGCAAAAAGAACTATGAAAATTCCTCAGCCTTGAGGTGTCTGGCACAGTTTTTTCCATGGGATGAAGTCTAAAAATACCTGATACTACTTGGAGATAGTGTTCCATGACACATGTGTAAAGATCTGCCTTTCAAAAACAGCCAAAGTCGGACAAACTCGCTTAAACATGTGAAAGTGCAGTAAGAATTATAAAAATTCCTCAGTTTTGAGGTGTCTGGCTGAAGTTTTTGACATGGGGCGAAGTCAAAAAGTAACTGATACCACTTAAGGGTGGTCTTCTATGACACATGTGAAAAGATCCGCCCTCTAAGAGCAGCCAAAGTTGGACCAACCCGATTAAACATGTGAAAAAGCAGTAAGAACTATGAAAATTCCTCAGGCTTGAGGTGTCTGGCTGAAGTTTTTTTCCATGGGATGAAGTATAAAAATGCCTGATACTACTTGGAGATAGTGTTCCACGACACATGTGCAAAGATCTGCCTTTCAAAAACAGCCAAAGTTGGACAAACTCGCTTAAACATGTGAAAGTGCAGCAAGAATTATAAAAATTCCTCAGTTTTGAGGTGTCTGGCTGAAGTTTTTGACATAGGGCGAAGTCAAAAAGTACCTGATACCACTTAAGGGTGGTCTTCTATGAAACATGTGAAATTATCTGCCCTTTAAAAGCAGCCAAAGTTAGAGCAACGCAGTTAAACATGTGAATTCGCAGCAAGAATTATAAAATTTCCTCAGCTTTGAGGTGTCTGGCTGAAGTTTTTGTCATGGGGCGAAGTCTAAAAATGCCTAATATTAGTTAATAGTAGTGTTATACGATACATTTGTAACGATCCGCCATTTAAAAGCAGCCAAAGTTGGGTAAACCCATTTGACCATGTGAAAGCACATTAAAAATGATGATAAGTCCCCGTGCTTTGGGTTGTTTGGCTTAAGTTTTTTTCATGGAATGAAGTCCGGAAATGCCTGATACTTTTTAAGGGTAGTGTTATACGACACGTGTGTAAAGATCCGCCGTTTAAACGTGAACAAAGTTGGAGAAACCTGCTGAAACAAGTGAAATCTCTGTAAAAATTAGTGAAAATCCCGAGCTTTGAGGTGTCTGGCTGAAGTTTTTGCCATGGGGCGAAGTATAGAAATGACTGAAACTACTTAAGGGTAGTGTCCTACGAAACATCTGAAAAGATCCGTCGTTTAGAAGTTGTAAAAGTGGGACAAACAAGAGAAAGCAAATTAATAGGAAAATAAAAGTTCCCGAACTTTTAGGTGTCTGGCTGAAGTTTTTGCCATGGGATGATGTCTGGAAATGCTTGATTCTACTTAAGGATAGCATTTTACGACACATGTGTGAAGATCTGCTATTTAAAGGTAGTGAAAGTTTGTCAAATCCACTTAAACATGTGAAAGCGCTGTAAAAATTAGTGAAATTTCCCGAGTTTTGAGGTGTCTGGCTGAAGTTTTTGCCATGGGACGAGGTCTAAAAATTACTGAAACTACTTATGGGTAGTGTCCTACGACACATGTGAAAAGATCTATCATTTAAAATTAGTAAAAGTGGGACAAACAAGAGAAAGCAAATTAATAGGAAAATAAAAGTTCCCGAACTTTTAGGTGTCTGGCTGAAGTTTTGGCCATGGGATGATGTCTGGAAATGCTTGATTCTACTTAAGGGTAGCATTTTACGACACATGTGTAAAGATCTGTTATTTAAAAGAGGCCAAAGTTGGTCAAATCCGCTTAAACATGTGAAAGCGCAGTAAAAATTAGTGAAATTTCCCGAGTTTTGAGGTGTCTGGCTGAAGTTTTTTCCATGGGACGAAGTCTAAAAATTCCTGATACTACTTAAGGGTAGTGTTCTACAAAAAATGGGAAAATATTGGGTAGTTAAAAGCAGCCAAAGTGGCCCAAATGCGTGAAATTAGTAAAACAGAATAAATTTCCATAGGAAAATCCGCGAACTGGGGGTGTCTGGCTGGAGCCTTGTCACTGGTACGGGTCTAACAACACTTGATACTGACGCTGGGTGGTAACCTACGTCAAATATGTGAAAATCATCCATTATAAAATAAGTGAAGTTAGGGTCATTTTTTGGCGACTTTGACCCCCGATTCCTAGGCCCTTGTCATAGGTACAGCTTTAAAATTCTCACATTCTTTCTAGATTCGGGGAGGACTATCGATCGGTATTGGTTTCATCCATTATAAAATAAGTGACGCTTTTAGGCTCTGGGATCTTGGTCTATATGTAGAAATAAGAAATTAGGCCCTTTCAGCCACTGTTTGCCATCGACCGCGCTGTTGCTTTTTGTGGCAAGATCGGCTACGTTCAGCTTCGTAGGAACCCAGCGCCACTGTTTGCTGTCGGAACTCTCTAGGATCTCTCCGACGCGATGCATTACAAATTGTTGAAAGCTGCGTGGGTCCATATTAAGCCATTGCATTACGGTTTTGGAGTCTGACCAATACGTGGTGTTTCGGTGTTCAAGCCCACGTATTTTTATTATCTTTTGTGTCAAGCGTACTCCCACTACGGCGGCTTGCAGTTCCAAACGAGGAATGGAGATCGGTTTTAATGGAGCGACTTTACTTTTTGCCGCTATTAATGACACGTCGATGTCGTCTGCTTGGCGTACCCTCACATAGCAAACTGCAGCATAGGCATGTTCGCTGGCATCAACGAACGTATGAATGCTGACGTCGGTAGCAAATTTTAGATTACGTGAGTAGCATCTCGGAACTTCCACCGCTTCAATCAGTGGTAAAAGTTGCCTCCATTTTAACCAGTCTTCGTATAGTGTCTCGGGAAGTTCTTCATCCCACCCAATATTTGCTCGCCAGACTTGTTGGATCAATATTTTTAGCCCCACTGTATAACATGCTAGCAGCCCCAAGGGATCGAAAACTGACATCAGTACTTGTAGTACTTCCCTTTTAGTCGGAACTACATCCTGCGTGAACAGATCTCGACGCAGTCGGGTGAACCTGAGAATAAATTTAAAAACGTCAGACTGTGGTTCCCAATACATACCTAGTATTTTTTCGGTATCTCCAAACTGGACTGATGTTTCCACGCCTGGGTTTCCGCCGAGTAGCTTTGCTAGAACAACTGCTGAATTTGATGCCCAATTACGTATTTCGAATCCGCCGGCTAGATGAACTTCACGGACTTGGTCCGCTACCTCGAAGGCTGCCTCGTCGTTGTCTGCCGTGTCAATGTAATCGTCGACATAATGCGCATTGTTGATGGCTTCATATGCGCGTGGATATATGTGGCGATACTCCTCTGCATTTTTATTTCGGACATAATGGGCGATACAGGGCCCGCAACTTATGCCGAAAGTCATTGCGCGCATAACGTACACCTTTGTTTGGTCGTTGGACTTATCGTACCACATGAACCGTTGGGCGTGCATGTCTTCGTCGCGGATGTTAATTCTGTGAAACATCTCCGCGATGTCACCGCACACGGCCACCTGACCAACTCTGAATGCTAGAAGTACCTCGATAAGTGGTTTTAGTAAATCCGGCCCGGTTAGCAAAAAATCATTTAATGATTTGCCATGAGACTTTGCGGCAGCGTCCCACACAAGTCGCACCTTATTTGGTTTATTGGGATTAAGAGCTATAAATATTGGTAAATACCAAGTGCGATGAGGGTTAACAGCCATTTCGTTTTCTGACAGTTGTAGCGCATATCCCTTTCGAATTAGATTGTCAATTTGATCGTTAATTTTATCATACATTTCTGGCTCTCGACTGATTTTGTTTTTTAAACATGTAAGACGTTTTAATACGTTCGTGTAGCTTTCGGGTAGCGACTCGTTTTCGTTGCGCCACAAAAGGCCAATTTCAAAACGTTCATCTGTTTTTGTGCAAGTTCGACCTATAATTTCCATAGCCTTCTTATCATCATTAGACTGCAGATTGTGTGGTTTTACTGCGTCTAGATTAAAACTATCTTTAACGACATCGTTGAGCTCTTGCCACCCACAATCACAGTGATGCATCGTAACGTAGCTCGCCGCATTCGAAGTGCCTTGAACATAGTGTACCAATACAAGTGTAAACTCTTCTGCATAGACGTCAAAATTCCAAAATGAGTTTAACACCTGTTCATCAGAGTTGTTTTTTTGGAAAAAGAGCATCATTTTGCGCCGAGTTGCATTCGATTTGGTATAAAAAATTAGTAGAGGTTGCATAAAAATGTAGTTTGCTAAAACTTAGAAATTTAATTTTTTTAACATAAATAACAGCGAATTATATAAAATTATTAGTTAGAATAACTCTTTCAAGTCTGCTCACTATTTTCTATTAAACAAATAACAAACAACTGCTAATAATTAGCTTCAAACCCCAAAATTTGGTATTTGTTTCCTTTAGGGGTCAGCTCCTAATAAATTAGCTAGAATTATGGAAGATAGCTAAAATACGGGTTTTGGCCTGAGGATCACGAATCCGGAAGCGCTTTAAAATTTTTTTTTGTCTGTGGAAAGTTATGGTCAAAAAACCGAAAATTTACCCGGGTCCGGTACCAAAATTGGGGCGGATTCTCTTCAGAGAAGCAAAATATTAAAAAAGCGCTTCCGGATTCGTGATCCTGAGGCCAAACCCCGTATTTTGAGCTATATTCCATAATTCTAGCTAATTTATTAGGAGTTGACCCCTAAAGGAAACAAATACCAAATTTTGGGGTTTGAAGCCTTCTTTGTGCTAAGATATGTATTGATAGTAAATCTATCTAAAAACATCGTACATATATACATGTTTCCAAAAAAAACGTTTGTTTTCATTTTCTGTCAAATTTCTCATTTCGAAGATGCTTACCTCAAAATTTTTCTGTAAAATAAATAAAATTTACTAGTTTCTTTGATATAAAGTATAAACTGAAAGATTCGCTTAAAAGTTGCCCTAGAAACTGGAGTGAAAAAGTTATGCAACACAGCAACACTTTTGTGCAAACAAGAACCCTGTTTCATTGATATTCGGTGCTGCACACAACCCGATCGCAACGAAAACAACAATAGCAACCCAGATTTTTGACATGGATGTGTGTTTTGACATTTGTGATTTGACGTGGAAGTGTGTTTTGACATTTCTGTCAAAGCTACAGTTCACACTTGTATTGATACACTATGATCAATATCTTCTAACGGGAGTCCAAGAAAACTGGCAGTTACAATAGGGTTGGACCAAAGAGTGATGGGTGTTAGAAGAGTGGGCTCAGAAGAGCAAGAAAATAAGTGATTGGTATTGTGGGGGGACGAGCCGCTTGCCGGACATACATTCGGCACGTCAGGATATGTAAGAGTTTAACCTGCTACAATATCCAGAGCGTAATTGAGCCAGAGTGACCCTTGTCTCTCGAGGAAGATGACGCTCCTCTTCAGAAATGCCAGGTGCTGCAGCATGGAAGACAATGTTTAGCGGACAGAGCGCAGAGTAATGGCCAACAGACGTTGTATGGATATTCCCCAAGGCCTGTTTATGCACCTGTAGATCAAACGGCGTTGTTATATAGTGTCGGATCTCATCAAAATGTTTACGTAAATGTGACCTTATGGTCCTAGGAGGCGGAATGAGTTCAAGCAGTTGTCTACAGGAATGCTGTGGTTTACAGAAATTCAGTAGGTACTGCTTGTTTAACATTTCATTATGCTCCCTAACTGGAAGCATTTCCACCTCATTGTGTATATGAGATATAGGTGACATAAGGACGCACCCCGTAGCGGTTCTGAGCGCGGTGTTTTGACAGGCCTGAAGCTGATTCCAGTGAACGTCTGCAAGCCCCGGCGACCATATCGGCGACGCATAGTTCAGGATCGGCCGACCAATTGCCTTGTACGTTACCAGCAACGTTTCTTTGTCTTTACCCCAAGTACTGCCGGCTAGTGACTTGAGGATTTTGTTACGGCTCTGTAATTTTGAGACAATTGCAGCTGAATGGGCAGCGAAAGTGCGCATGGTGTCGAAAGTCACTCCTAAGATTTTTGGGTGATAAATTTCTAATTCCATGCCAACCTGCGCTGTCCACGTCGTGAATAAGGTCGCCGAAGACTTTGTTGGCGACAATGTCAAGCTTCGGGCGATGAAGAACTCGACTAGAGAGGGGAGATAGCCATTTATTTTACAGCACAGCTCATCAACGGAAGTACCAGTAGCCAATATGTTGTTGTTGTTGTAGCGAGGTGTAGCCCTGCCTAAATGTCAGACAGGGTCACCCCGAGTGTATTGCTCTTGGCCGGGTCGATATAAGAAAACGGCCCGGGTCGTTTCGGCACGATGGGTACAGCACAAGTACTGGTACCGTTCTCGTAGAAACGGCAATACGAGAAACTAGCCGTGTAGGCTATGTAGGTCATTTAGCGTTACCCAGGGTGCACCGACTGTGAGGCGACCTACTTTTACACCCCTACCCATATCGTGCAATCGTCTGCGTAAGAAACAATCGTAACTTCTTCTGGTGGAGGAGGAAGCTTCGAAATATAGAAGTTAAACAATAACGGGGAAAGGACACCACCCTGTGGTACCCCTTGTTTGATCTTCCTGCATAGTGTACCAATACTGATCCACTATGTCTTCCTGGCTTTAGATTTTTTGTTTCTGAATACAACAGACGACCGACGGGTTTAATACGGCTGATACATTAGCGCAAATTCCGAATTAACTGCGCTTTTGGGAGTTAACTTGAGCATAATCTTCATTATAAACTCCCAAAAATTGAGAAGATTTGAGCAGTTTTAAAAAATTTGCACTGGCAACACTTTGTACATAAATAGACAACAACACCAAGAAACACTAGGAAATTAAGGTTAGCTGACAGATAGGCGTCGCGCTGGTTTCTAAGATCCGACTTTCGACAACTAGATGTCGCTGAGGTAGGTAAGAATATAGTGCAGTAACAACCAAAGTAGTAATTCTCATTGCTGTTAATCTTCATTTTTGTGTGTATCAGGGTAAACTTTGGATCTGATTAAAGAAGATTTATTGGAGATAATCTCCGTGTGTGTATCCATAGCATAAAGGTAGGTCGCCTCCCAGTTGGTGCACCCTGGGTAACGCTAAATGACCTACATAGCCTTCACGGCTAGTTTCTTGTATTGCCGGTTCTACGAGAACGGTACCAGTACTTGTGCCGTTTTCTTATATCGACCCGGCCAAGAGCAATACACTCGGGGTGACCCTGTCTGACATTTAGGCAGGGCTACACCTCGCTACAACAATAACAACCGACGACCACTGAGATAATTGTATACTATACCTTACTTACGCCTTTTTTATAGTACATTTATACTGCACCAAATTTGGCGAATTTGAATGTGTCATTTCGAACCTGTTTACACTGGCAAATTTGCGTTTGGCTTCACCTTCCCTGCAAGAATCTTCTACCAGAATACAAAGCCACCAAAAGAAAATGCACCACCTTGATGTTTTAAACACATGTAGAGTATAAATAAATGAAGAATCAAGGAGGCTTCTCTCTTTTCTTAGTTGAACTGGTGCAATATCATAACAAAAAATAGTTGAAATTGTTATTTAGAACTGTGCATAATCCAAAAGTTTTCACACGTTAATTACCCATTAAGGTTCTTGCTGGGCAATTCTAAATGTGGAACACAGGCAGGGTTGCTATTTTGAGGAATTGTGGATTGTATTGTTCAGCGAATGAGGCCAAATGCGATGGAATTCCAAATTTGGAAAATGAAATTTGTATGGAAAAAAGCGCCAAATTTGCAATTTTTCGCCAAATTTACCAAATATGGTGCTGTGTAAATGTACTATTAATATCCATCCAAAATTAAATACATGTTTTCTTTATTGAATTTTTAATGTATTAAGTTCTTTGAAAGCTCTATACTAACATATTTTCAATAAAAAATAAAATATTGTATCAATTGCTTAAGCAATGATTTTTTTTTTCAAAAAACGATTGATACTTGAAGAGAAATGTGCTCTTTTCGAAAAAGTATTACACGCTCCTATTTTAATGTCCATGAGTGTATCTATCCAGAAATTGGTACAATTACGTATCAAATACGCCGCCTACAGCCCAAAACGACAATACTGAACACAACAAATTCGAACAACAACTTCGAACGTTTTGTTTAAAAAAGCAGCGCTCGCCACTCACTCAATTTTTGGCCTCTCTTTGGTACTCTTCGTAATCTGTTTTTTTTTTTTGCGCTGCCGTCGCTGTTCTCTGCTCTGCTTGCTGCGCTGTCGGTTTATAGGAAATTTCTTCTCATCAAAACTCTCAGTTGAGTTTCTGCGCTCAGCGAAGAAGTGCGCGCTTTTCTGCAAAATTATTCGTTACGTTCGGAATTTTTCAATGTTATTGGATTTTGTTTTCCCCCTGCTACACAACAACTACAATTGGATTAACCGGCCGGCTGGGGATTTGGAACAAAAAGTAGTAAAGTGAAAAGCAAAAAAGAAAGGGAAGAAGTTGTGTGTGCGTGCTTATTTTTCAAAAGTGACCAGAAACGGTTTTTATGTCTGAAATATGGTTGTGTGCTCCATTTTCGTAACTATTTCTATGAAAAAAATAAAATAAAGCACTCAAATTGAGCACATTTTCTATTTTCCTAGAAGGTACAAAGAATGAATTGGGAAATTGCATATTTGTGTATGTGTGTATTTCGTTGGTTTTGCTGTGCCGCAGAAAACCCCGAGTAAAAACATAGTGCAAAGGGAAAAATGAACAAACCTACAACAAAAACGGTAAAAACGTAAAAAAAATTGATATTGCGAAATGTGTACAAAGAGTAATGCAAAAAAGCAGGTAAAACAATCGTGTGTTTGATAGTTTTTTTTGGCCGGTTCAAACGGTTCCGTTAAATTTACCTTATTTCATGAAGCAAATCCTGCAAGTGAATATAACAGAAATAATTAGTTAAAAATATTTGCAATACTGCCCGTAGAGAAAAATAAAAATTCAAAATGTTCGAGCTGGAAGATTACTCGAGTGGATACCACGATGCATTCATCAACAAATACGCGGTAAGTACCATAAAATGTTTAGAAAATATCCAATTGCTAATATAAATGTTGATGAGCTTATTCATATCAGTGCTGCCGTTGGGGATCCTAAAGGGTCAATTTCACCCATTTTTTGAGCAAGAACTTCGGAACCTACTTGCGGATCCACGTTTTGTGGGTCATTTTCGGAGAACGCTATATTGTGGGGAATTTCGTTATACAAATATTGGAACTCCATGAAAGGTCTCACATTTAACTATTAGGGAACTCACAGTCATCTGCTAAACTTGAAACGTTTTAACTTTGCCACCTTACCATGTGGCGACTGTGAGCACCCCCGTTTAGCCTTCCACACGGCCTTTGTTAGTTCACGTCTGAATTCAATCTGAAAATATGAATAAACGTATTCAAATTATTTAAATAAACTCAAAATATGAAAAAACTTACTTTTTCTCTTTCTGTTTATTTATTCATAACAAATTTTTTTTGAAAACAAAGCAAAATTACAATTTTCAATTTTACCACAAAATTTAAACATAGGCACAAGCCCGGCAATATTGCCACAAAGTGGTATCTTCTATTTGCAGGCAAAACAAAAACAAAATATTTGACACCTGGTAAATTGTCAAGATATTGCCAGCTGGCAATATTAGCAGGGCTGGTAATATGGGACTGTGAGTACCCTATATATATTTAATTTTTTTGTATGTATATGCGCATTAAAACTCTAGGCAGTGTTGCCAGAATCGAGGATCTCTACCTTTTTAAGGGGTAG
The DNA here is from genome assembly GCA_964058755.1 of Campiglossa producta. NCBI lineage: Eukaryota > Metazoa > Arthropoda > Insecta > Diptera > Tephritidae > Campiglossa > Campiglossa producta. The sequence goes on along the minus strand of CAXKVI010000001.1, from coordinate 55,966,694 downwards.
GGATAGAGGTATTTTTCTGCGAAATACGGGGCTTTCCGAAATCAGGACAAGCGAAGCAATATTTTGGCAAACGGGCAAAAACGAGGTGCACATCTGTGAAAGTTTCACAAAGCTTTATTTTGGCAAACGGGCAAAACGAGGTGCACATCTGAAAGTTTCACAAAGCTTTATGAAATTGGGCCTTAAGGCCCGATTTCACAGTGGCGGGTTAACTTACGTTCCTAAGGTCCTAAGCTTAACTGCCCAACGTTTGTGAGTTAACATATGGTCACATATCAGAAGGCTGTCTACCAATAATTTATATACATGCAAATTCTAAACAATTTTTAACTAGTAAATCATTGCAAACCGTTTCAACGTTTCATACATTTATGCTCACAAATTATATGGGAGTGAGAAAATCCGCAAAGTGAAAAATTGTTTAGAATCGACCTGATAGTAAAAATTCAATTAAAAAACTGGTATTAGTTTCCTTTAGGGGTCAACTGCTAATAAATTAGCTCAAATTATGGGAGATAGCTCAAAAGACGGGTTTTGGCTTCAGGATCACGAATCCGGAAGCGCTTTTTTAATATTTTGCTTCTCTGAAGAGATATTTGCAATCAAAGTTGCCAGTTTTCATGTGGTTGTTGTAATTTTATTAGGCTGTGCCTACCGGACTTCGGATGGCGTAGCCCAGGGTTATTTTTTATAAGCGAGGCCGAATGCCGCCAACTCACAAAGGTGTTCTGCACATAAATACCATGGCTTCCGCCCCAATTTTGGTATCGGACCCGCGTAATTTTTCGGTTTTTTACCATAACTTTTCACTGAAACAAAAAATTAAAAAAGCGCTTCGGGATTCGTGATTCTGAGGCCAAAACACGTCTTTTGAGCCCTCCAATAATTTTAGCAAATTTTTTAGTAGGTAGTTGGGTGCTAAAGGAAACAAATACCCAAGTACCCAATATTTACTGGTAGGTATAAGTTTAGTCCTATTTTGGTTTTTTCAATACCAGTCAAAAATATTACTTAAGTAACTAATACAATTGTACGTTTAAAAGTTTTCCTTTGCACATGTTATTATGATAGTTTAAACACAATTGTGTATGCAACCCATTCCCTTTGCACAAATACTTATTTCTTTTTCATTTCTCTTTGCTCCGCTTTCGACATTGTTATTCTTATTAGTAATTTGTTTTTTTTTTTTGTTTTGTTTTGAGCTTTCGGGCTTTTACTATGCCATCGACTTTTTGCTTTAACTATTTGCCATTCACTTTTTTTCTAGCTTCGTTTTTACGTTCGTTGTGTCGTTCTACGACCATACATATACATATATTAGGGTGATTCAAAAAAAATCTCGACTTGGTCTTACCCCCTAAAAAGTTAGGTATTGATGAGAAAATAACCCTTGCAAAGAATTAGCGCTCTAACTTAACCCTTAGGGGTGGCTATTTTTTTAAATTTTAAATCGCTGTAATTATTTTATTAGTTAAGATAATCGCACATGGCATACCATTTTGGAAGATTCAAAGCTTCAACTTTAAGAGTATTACCCCTTTTACATTATTCAAGTCTTGAATTCAATTCTGCCGCGACATAGGCGAAGGGGGTGAGAAGCGAGGGGAAGAGTACACTTGAAAGCGAGATGGCTGAGCAACTCTCAATTCATCTGGTATGGGTGCCTGGACACAGTGGCATACCGGGTAATGATATGGCAGACGAGCTAGCTAGAGGGGGCACATCCGCTCCGCTTTCACAGTCCTGGAAGGGTTTAGGTATGCCGCTCGCGACCAGCAAGCTCTTAACGAGGAACATTTTCCTCAAACAAGCAAGGGATAGATGGGAGAATATAGGTACCTGCAATCATACAAAACTGGTGTGGCCGGAGATTATACCGGGTAGGTCGGAAGACCTGCTCAAGCTAAGAAGGGAGGAGCTCTCATTACTCATGGGACTTCTCACCGGGCATATAGGCTTAGGCAGGCATGCGGAAAGGTTGGGCATACCCTACAATGATTTCTGCAGAAGTTGCAAGGACGAGGAGGAGCCTGAAACGGTGAGGCATCTCCTATGCGAATGCCCTGCGTTGGGGGGCAAGAGGTTAAAATATCTGGGGTCGGGTATGTTCTATCATCTGGGTGAATTTTCAAAAATTAAACCAAAGGATATTCTGAGATTCGCGGAATTCACGAAATGGTTCGAGTAGGGGGTCATTTAGATCCTTGTGGTATCACAACGGGACCTACGGAGCCTATGTGTGCTAGGCTGTGTATTAGCAGCCACTGCTACCTACCTACCTACCTACCTTCAAAAATTAAAAGAAAATTCACTTTGAAAAAAAATTCCATTTTTCCCCATACAAAATGTATGGGAAAGGGCGAAAAAAATAGCCACCCCTAAGGGTTAAGTTAGAGCGCTAATTTTTTGCAAGGCTTATTTTCTCATCAAAACCTATAGTTTCAGGGGGTAAGACCGAAAAAAGAACCAAATTTTTTTTATTTGAATCACCCTAATATATATAATAGTATTATATATATGTCTTCGACCCAACTTCTTTTCAATAGTTTTTTGATATTTTATGTACAACTATCGTTTGCTTGCCGCTCCCTTCCGACCTTCCATTTCGTCATAGTTGGGCAGAGATCACTAAATTTTTAGCACTTAATGTTCACCTACCCTTAATTTTCTTACAGGGATTTGGTTCGTCGGCAGGGTTGCCGGATACAGTTATTTTTCTGCCAAAATTTTGTAGGCACTCCATCCAAAACCTACGAAAATCTTTTTGGCATTTAAATGTTTTTTTTCTCATTTTCAAGTTCATCAAAAGAGAACCCAGTAAAAACCCATACTACTCCAAGAAAAAATCAAATTCCATATAAAAAGGTGCTCCAATTAACATGGCGATATCCTAGGATTGGACCACCTAATCCAACTATGAGTACTTCATCCCGTACTCCATCGAATACCCACACAAGAGTATTTTCCAAAAAAGGTCCAACTAGACTACTCCATGCAGTTGGAGCGAGAGAGGAATACCTACTCCAACTCTCGCTTTACATTGGAGTACTCTATGTATACAGGTGGTCCAATACTAGGACATCGCTATGTTAATTGGAGCACCTTTTTTGTATGAAGTTGGACTACTATTGAATATTCCGATATTGGAATACTCTACAGCGTATTGATTAGAGAACTTTGGCATTTTTGCAGGGAATAGGTCTTTGTTAAAATAGTCCTTTATTCATGTATGTATGTATGTATGTATGTTTATTTAAACAGTTTCCTGACACAACAATTTAACAAAATTAATATTACAGTGCCAGTCATGAGTAGTATAATTGAAATGAAAATTAAATTAAAATTTAAAAATTAAATAAATAAAATAAAAATGTATAGTAAGAAAAATTTCTTTAAATTAAATTAAGCAAATAAAGAGATAAGAATATTGGAACTTAATCTAAGAAGCATGTGTGGAAAAAGGAAAACGAAGGTAGGATAGATATACAAATAGGATAGTAGAGTAGAATTTCTGATCGATAGAGAAAAATAGAAAAGTAAGGGAAGACTAGTCATAGTAAGATTTGTAAGAGCCTACAAGTCATTGTAAAAACAAATTAAACATTCTTTAAAATGCTGTGCATTGGGGATCAACCTTAATCTAGCTGGGAGAGAGTTCCAAAGACGGATCGAAATAATGAAGAATTGTCGCTCGGACAGTAGCATCCGATATTTGATGTGTGTGAGAAGCACTGACCTAGCAATATTGTTACAGACAACATTTAATTTCATCTTGCTTACATATTCACAACTTGAAAAAATCTCACAACTATATAGGAGCGTAGGTATTAAGTACGCTTTCGCTAAGAGTAGTCTTACATGCAATGGGGTAAAGTAATGTGTTAACCATAGTGTACGGAGCATACCATACACTTTTCCTACTGTGCGAAAAATGTGATCTTTCCATGTCAATGTTTTATTAAAAACTATACTTAGGTTTTTAGTTGTGTCAACGTATTAAATCACTGAATTTACCAAGGTAACTTTGTCTAAGCCATCTGTATCTAGCAACTTTCTACGAATAACAATACATTTAGACTTCTTCGGGTTGCGACATAAACCATTCATAAAATGTTGTATGGGATACTAATTTTGGTCGGTCTTTAATTGGCATACTTCCCTGCAAAAGCTATCAGATTACTGTCAACAAAATCCTTTTTAATATAAAAGATTTCGACATTTAAATGGCCATGACCTAGCAGAGGACGGCCTACTCCATCTTCATGAAGTACTCAGCCGAAAACCTTTGTGAACCATAATAATTTCTAAAAATATACTTATAACAGTATTCTGTAATTCTGTCTCATATCAAGTCACTAAATTTGAGATATTTCATTAAGTGAAAAGTTTCCAATAAAGGCACTTCCTGGACGTTACGTTGTTTTCCATACAAAATTGAAATTTACGCTGGCAAACGCCCATATTTTATTTATACAGATTTCTCGTATTGAAACAGGCAACGCACAACATTCTGTTTTAATAAGCTAGGTTCATAGCGAGTTAAGCTCTGTGACCCAGGCACTTTTCATAGTTCTTTTTGTTTTATTTTTAAAATTTATAAAAAGTTAAATTTTAATTTATGTCGCGTTAGTGTTTTTTTTTGAAACGCTCATGATTTTTTGAATTATTTTCGTAAACAAAAATATATGCCTGGCTCGCTCAAAATTTATATATCTGTACTGTGATGTTTTCGAACGGTACTAGCTTTTACTGCCAGGATAGGAGTATTAAATATATGCTTATAATAGTCAAAATTTAATTTTTGATTAATAATGGGGCTGTTTAATGTTGAATAGCAGCGCGGTCAGATAAATTTTGATTGATGATTGAAAAATTCTATTGTTAAATGTTTGGAATTCATTTCTCGTATTTTCTTATAATCGCAAAAGCTACCAAAACGAATTCTACCTACCAGCCTACCAAATGAAAAAAACCTAGCAATTTGGTTGGAAACGCCTATGTTCGGCAACCCTGTTCGTCCGCTATTTTGTAGTTATCGCAGTTGGCGCTGAGTTTATTTTTTTTTTTGTTTTTACATATGTTAAATTTGTTTATGTTCAATTTGTCTTTGCTGCCGGCCGGTTTTTTTGTTTTGTGTTTGTATTTGCATTCTCGTATGAGAGAACTATTTTTTGTTTCTTTTTCATTTGAGTATTTCGTAGACTCTTTATTTATTCCTCTCTTGAGTGGATGTTTACAAATTTATTCACGGCAGCGGTTGCCAGAGCCGTCGTTTGCAAATTTTTGTGACGAATTAAAATCCCAGTCAACCAAGGCGAATTCATGCAGGTGGGTTCGAGAGGACCAAAAAATAAACAATCCTCAGCGACATCTAGTTTTAAACCGCAAGAAATACAACCAAAGCACTAGATGGCGCCGATTGTTAATCTTCAATTTTGTGTGTGTCAGGGTAAAATTTGGATCTGAGAAGATTTATTGGAGACGTGTGTGTATCCATAGCATTATGGACAATTGGAACAACTTCGCAAGCGTCTAGCACGGAAACTATTAATACAAGTAATACAATTATAAAATTTATACACAGCAAAGATTATTACTTTCTAAAGCTTTTGTGAACGTTATCTCGAAACTTGGAAATTGAAAATAGCGATGCAATATGTATGTTTATTAAGGCGCCTCACGCTCCATACAAAAAAGGAGACCTTGTTCCCATCGGAATTATAAACTTCAATGGATTTTAAGACCTTTTTCGAAGAAATATTAAGATTTACTGGAGCTAAACCGCGTTAAAAAACGCTAAAAATAACTATCCTTTTTTATGTATAAAAGCAGTATTAAACAATATTTTTCAATGAAAAGTACATGTGATGATGAAACAGCGGGAGTACAAAAGGTAAGCTTAAAAAAGTTTGAAAATTTTATCAACGCAATCCAAATAATGCTCGTGACAGACCAGACAGGGGTTGTACGGGTGTTGACAGTCCTTTGCCGGATGAACCCGGTACCTTCAGACTGTTTTGGGAACGATTTCAGATGATTTCCAATACTTGAAATTTTCCCTAGAGAAAGATGAGGTTAGGTTCAAGTGGCTGCCGCAGATGCACACCTAGGCCAGTATTAAAAGGCCCGTTGTGATACCCACAACACTAGGAAAGTCAGTTCCGGGACCCTGCCATAGAGAAAAGAATTGAAGGAATTTTCCAAAAGAATACAAAATTCCCCGGGAGAATATTTAAAATTGCTCTGATAGTGATCTGGGTGGGCCAATATACATACGAAATCAGTACCTGCGGGTTAGGGGTTTAGAATATGCCCGAGGTAGGCATACCGGTCGTAAGAGGCGACTAATATGCACATAGGTAATTGACGTGCTACTCGATGGTTGATCTACGGATATGATGCCTCTCACCTCTCATTACCCATCTTCTCCTTCCTCATGGATGGAGGGATGCCATGACCTAGAAGGTTCCACTGGTCATACCAAATCGCTACCACGGCAGTCGGGCAGTACCGCAAGGGAGTACCGTAGCGTACCGGGGTCATATCCGGCCAAGGACTGTCAACTTCGGCATCACTCCCCAAAAAATTCGGGGAGTGTTTTGTTGTTAACAACAACAACAACAACATAATTATGATCGTTTTCTGCTAGTTTTTCGCACATTATCGGGTGCATTTGAGCTAACCAAAAAAGCCTTGATTTTATTGTTGCCGTGATCTTTATCCTACAAAACAGCTGACCATCCTATGAAAGGGAGTGCTAAATGGACATACGGTTCAGGTTCGTAGAAGCAATATGAAAAATCTGATAACTCTATCAGTAGTGTCTTAACCCAAAAAACACAGTCTATTCGAAGGCAACAGAGGAGAACTACAGTAGGGGGTTACAGGGTTACACCTTGGCACAGCTTAGGTCTGGATATAGTGTAAGGTTAAACTCCTACTTATCCAGACTTAATGATACAATCTTAAATACATGCCCTGCATGTGGTAGGACCCCCATGATACTCTACATCTCTTCAATTGTTCATCTGAACCTACTCTTCTAACCCTTCTGTCCCTCTGGACAAACCCTGTTGAAACTGCACGTTTCCTTGGACTCCCCTTAGAAGAGCTTGATGAAGATCTTCGGAATGATCATACACTCTAGACAGGGCATTGTTAACAACAACAACAACAACAACAACTACACTAGAACTCGATTCGAGATAAGTTCGAGAAGTAGCCAAAAGGCGAGCATTTTGCACCATTTGTCCTCTAACGTTAGAGATTGGAGAATGCGGCTAGTTCTCGAATGTGCGTCAAATCGAAATCTAGCTTCATGGTTTGTTGGGAGGGTAGCCACTGTTTTCGTTGTGTTTCCCGCTTAAAATAACGTTGCTTCAAGTCTCTAAATGATGGAGCTCAGCAACAATAAAATGAATTATACTAAAACGTATTCCAAATAAGTATGTAGAATGGAAAGATTCGTAATTTAATTCCATATCTATAGTTTGGCGCTCTGTAGTAAGCTCTAAAGTTTTACGCTCTCGAATTGACTTACTGGTGGGCATGAATGTTTAAATGATATGTATGGGTGCAAAACAAGCTTCATTGTTGGTGTTTGTGATTTCCCCTTTTTGGTATCCACATAGATTTGTGTGGGATGTGGGGCTTGTACTCCACCAGCGTTACTCAAAGTGCTGAATATTCTTTCTATTTCTGCTGTTAACTGGATGGTTGTTTCAAGAGCACATTGAGAGTGTTGATAGTGGAGCTCTCTTCAAATTTAATGTTAAAACAAAAAAATGGTTAAGAAAATCTGAAAATGCTAACAGCATGGCAAGTAAGCTTATCGTTGTTTGAATCATGTTTCGGTTTTGGTATGTTGTAATGTGGGAAATGGCAAAACAGAAACTCTTGCTTGGTGTTGACATTTCAGGCGCTCAGTGTCGGACACTTGGTTCAATAAATTATATTTTTTTACATTGCTTTGGCTTCCTCTTTGCTTAGGCATTCAAATCTCATTTGTTGAGTTGGTCATGGATTTTTTATTTTTTTTATTTTGAATCTTGTTATAAAAAAGTTTGGAAAGTTTCCTTTTGAAGCGGGTGCCAAGTTCCTAGTCTCTATCTTATCGAAAAGTTACTTAAAACTCGATCGTAGATTTTCTCCGTTTTTCAGCGAACTCAAGTTATCACGATAAACGCGCCACCTAGCGGAATTTTGATTTCTCCAAATGATATTATCACCCTCTAGGCCACCAGAAGTCAGTTAAAAGTCGATCGCAAGATTCGTAACCGCAAACGGCTTTCCAAAAACTAGATTTTGTTCCTGCTTGCGGAATTTTTAGACCAAATATTGAATTTTCGTCGGGCTCTAAACCAGCGCGCTACATAACCGAATTTTAAACGAATTTTCTAGATAGTTAGCTCGATTGGTGCGGAATTTTTATTTTTTATTAATTACTAGCTGACCCGGCAGACGTTGTCCTGCCACAAATTTATTTCCCTGCATGTTTCTCTAACCCGATCCCTATATCTATTTTAATCCATATCCCTATATCCATCGTATAAGAGGAACCACGCCCCCTTTTTCGTTATCCCCAATTTTTATGAAGGTGGTAGGGCTCGATCTCATACAGCCTCTCACCAAATTTCAGTGGTCTAACATAAATAATTCCAGAGATACGGACAATGAAAAATTCCATTTGTATGGGAGGTGCCTTTTTCGTTATCGTTTGGAGGTGGTAGGGATCGATCTCGTACAACCACTCACCAAATTCAGGTCCCTAAAGCTAGCAGAGCAATATTAGCAGAACATAAAAGTAGCATGTGGAAAATTATGTGCTCATTATGTGCTAATTAACCCTAGTTCGGCCGACGATTTTTATAACTCATTTGGGCCAACGCTGTCACCCGGGTGACTGTATTTAATAAAATGCAAAGTCAGATGTAAATGAACAACAGGTAAAAACAAGTATGCGGAAATAGTGCAGTTGAGTATATTGTAACATTATCAGTATCTGGTAATCTTATCAGCTGTTATATATACGCATATACATATATAGTCATATCTGTATAGCTTCTGATTTGGTCACCCAGGTGACTACGTCGGCCAGAACAAGAAAAAAAATTTTCAACTTCTAATATTTGGCTATAAATAAATTCTTTAAACTTTGTTTTGTATTTTTTCTACTTGAAATTCATTATTCTTAGATGTCAGGGAAAATAAGCTAACTGAGTTGATTATAAATTGGTCTTTTCGTGCCTCAAATGTGAAATAGTCACCCGGGTGACTCGTCGGCCGAACTAGGGTTAAGTGCTCTAATCCCAAAAAATGTGCTCCTCAACTTTTCCCAAAAATCGATGCTCTGCTAGCTTAAGGCTTAAGGCTTAAGCTATCAGAGCACTATGCGTTAACAGTGAAGGATGAGGACTACAGTGAATATACAGAAATTATGTGCTCATAAAAAGCTTAAAAAATATTTATCAAAAATAACTATTATCTTGAGACTTTTAAAAAATAAATTTTAGAATAAAAGTCTTTGAAGGCTTGTAAAAATAAAAATTGCCGATAATAATTATTTCATGACGAAAATTTTACATGCGTTTCAACAACTGTTATGAACAATTTTAAATTTTTCTATCGCAAAGTAATAATTATCTGAATCTCAAAAATAAATCGGTGCAGTGAAATAACGCCCGCGGGCGTTATTTCTTTCCCCATATTCATAAAAAATAAATTTGGTTCATACCTAAAGCTTTTTAAAATGACATTTTCATAAAATTTTTGAACTAGTTATTAAAGCTTATTAAACTTTTTATATTTTTTGTGAATAAGGGGTATAGATTTTTTCTGCAGCATACCTATTGCTTGCTTATTCATTGTCTATCAAGAGTGGTGGCAAAAAATAGACTCTTAGCCTTCATAAATATTTCATCGCCATCACGTCATTATAAACCACTTGTCTTGAAACAGTGTAGAACTAACTATGAGTTAAATGAACCATTTCGCTGTTTATGTCAGGATTATAACTCTCATGCTGATACGTTTGATATTTCGGACTCGCTTCTCCGCATAAAAGAATTTATTCTTTCTGCCCTTAATACATAGAAACTGTGTTGTAGTCTTTAATCCTGTTTTGAATTCTTTTTAATAGTATTTATTATATATATTTTTATTTATTATATTTATTTCACTTTGTTTGTTTATTTAATAATCTCTGTCTATCTCTACAGTTGGCTCTCAATCTTTCGTTAACCAATTATTTATAACTGTGTAACTTTTTCTATATCTAAATATTTAACTTGGCTGATGAGTCTTTCTCTGTAGCTGAGCAGTTTTAGATCTCGACGATTAACAAACCAATGCCTTTCAACGGCTCGGCAACTTTAAACAATCCGCGCGTTATGCGGATGCGCCCCTCGTGCCGGTTGGGCGGGATATGGTGGGTAATCCGTCTGGGAATTATTATTATTATTATTATTATTATATCCTGGATACTATTGCACTATTGATTAAAAATTGTAACCTGTTTTGGTACTCTTTGAGCATAGATCTGTTTTTTCTTATTTTTTTAATATAGTTAAAGGTAAATAATTTTGTTGTTAAGAGTACGAGATTAGAAATAAAAATGTCCGTCAAGTTAGCACTACAACTTTGAAAAAAATAATATTGCTATATGGGATTAATTCCCGTTTTTTAACCGTAAACACACCGTGAAATCCAAAAAATTACCGTTTTTCAATTTTTAAAAATAACCCTTAGTAGTGCTAACTTGACAGTCAAGCTAGCACTACCACCCTCGAAAACAATTTAATTTGATTCTAAAATTAAAATCAATTGCGCAGATAATTCCCGTTTATTAACCGTAATTAAGTAGTGCTAATGAAAAAAATCGAAAAATTTTTTTCTCGATTTTAAATAAAAATAACCCCTAGTAATGCTAACTTGACGGTCAAGTTAGCATTACTAGGGGTTATTTTTAAAAAATCAAAAACGGTAGCTTTTGGATTTCACGGTGTGTTTACGGTTAAAAAGCAGCAATTAACTGCGGAATTCTTTTTTCGTTCCGATACTTCCTTCTCCTTAATCGAGTGTTGGTAATTTCTACTACTATTTTCGTTTTCTTAATAAAATTTGAGAAAAATTTCGATTTTTTTCATTAGCACTACTTAATTACGGTTATTAAACGGGAATTATCTGCGCAATTGATTTTAAATTTAGAATCGAATTAAATTGTTTTCGAGGGTGGTAGTGCTAACTTGACTGTCAAGTTAGCATTACTAGGGGTTATTTTTCAAAAATGAAAAACGGTAATTTTTTGGATTTCACGGTGTGTTTACGGTTAAAAAACGGGAATTAATCCCATATAGCAATATTAATTTTTTCAAAGTTGTAGTGCTAACTTGACGGACATGAAATAAAAACGTGTAGTTATACAATTTTTAATCAATAGTGCAATAGTATTCATGATGAACGATGAAATGCATATGAAAGCTAAGAGTCTATTTTTTTGCCACCACTGTATGTCATAAGTAAAAAAAAAAAATATGTGAAAAAATCATTTTAGAAAAATGTGTCAATTAGTTAGGGCCTTCGTGAATAAAGGCAACGATTTGTAAATCTATCCGTGCGGTTTTTGTTTTGCAAAAGCTCGTTAGACATCCAGATCTAATTGGGTTTTACCCAGACCTGTTAATAATTGATTACTAATCGGTAATGATTAGCATTTCATTGATTATTTTTTGAGAAGCCACCTAATGATTGATTATCAATTACTTTCACTTTTTAATGATTATTTTTCAATTGATTAAAAAAAAATCAAAAAAAATTAAAAAAATCCAAAAAAAATCAAAAATTCAAAAATAATCAAAAGTAATGATTACTAGTATTCTAGTATTCATGCACATAAATATCCCTGGAGGAAAAATCTCGAGATCTTTCGTACTAGTTCTCATCAAGTGGTCGAACTGCAACCTAAACAGAAGACTGGCGCTTTTGCACATTCAGTCTATTATTTTTAAAAAGGTATATGTAATATGGAATGATAATGATGATAAAATATTAATATGAAAAATATGGAATGTAGCGGTGTAATTTACAACTTGTTAATAGTACTGTACGAGAGTAAATCAAATGTCAAATGCCCATAAATGACTACGTCGCCCATTGTGGACGAAATTTATTAATTCGGGACATGTCTCTATGGATAATAACCGCTTAATTTTTGATCAATTGATTATTACAAATCTCTTTTGGACATAGTTGGTATGCCTATGTTTTAATTTGTGTGGCATACTTAGGCTACGCTCACACTGCAACCGACTTTTTCACCCGGTCTCATCAGAGAAATTCGAACGCGTTCTATTTTATCAGGCGGCCAAAGTTTGTTTACGTTCGTTACACTAGTTTACAGACCGACAAAAATTCCAAAAACGGTTGATTTGGACTTTATTGGCTATTTTTTTGAATATCTACAATACTCAGACATCGACCTTTTACAATTCTATTAAAAGTAGAGATGTTGAAAGTTACAAAAAAATCGCCAAAAATACAGTTTTTCCTAGATCTTGGTAATATTACGCTTAGAGTGTTTGCAATTATACACACTAATTTTCGAAAAAATAAGCAGTTCTGATTTTCACAACTTCGCATGAAAAAAAAACATTTTTAAAATCAATTTTTTTTCAAAAATCGTAAAAATTCGACAAAATTTCGACTTTGGCCACCCTTACATTTTATACGTCGTTAGAAGCGTATTTTAATTTCCTTTCGAACGAGGTATCGCTTAGCTCCATCGCTTTTGCAACATTGGCAAAAAGAATTTTTGAATAAAGTGATACCTGAAAAAACACAAAATTACCGATATCTCGAAACCCTCCCCAAAAAAAATAAAAAAAAATCAAAAAAATCAAAAAAAAAATCAAAAAAAAAATCAAAAAAATTAAAAAAAAATCAAGAAAAAATCAAAAATAATCAAAAAAATCAAAAATAATCAAAAAAAAGCCGTTTTTGATTACTTTTGATTATTTTTGATTTTTTCTTGATTTTTTTAATTTTTTTTTTGATTTTTTTGATTTTTTTTTGATTTTTTCTAATCGTAATCAATTAGTAATTGCTTTTTCTTGAAAGCAATTAAAATAATGATTACTAATTAAAAAAATTTTCTAATCAATCAATTACTAATTACTAATCAAAATTAACAGCTCTGGTTTTACCCGACTTACTTCAATCGTCCTCATTATTGGACCTCCCGACTGATCATTACGAATTACTTTTCGGGGTTTTCCATCCAGAGTTGGGTTTATTCGGCCGTCGAAGTATATGCGGTTCCATTAATTTTTTTGGTGTTATTACTTTGCTATTTTTTTTTTTTTTTTTTTTAATTCTTGGTACTGGGTATCATTTTAGCTGTTTCACAATTGTATATCTTCCTACTGGCATATTTTTCTTGGGGTGAGTTTTTTTGGCCATAAAGAAATTATATGGTAGGTAGTTACGTTACATTACATCCTTCTGTTGTAGCCTTATAATATGTATGTTTTATAATGTGTGTATGCAATCGAAGGATTTCAATAGCAATGTGGCAGCTGACGTCCCTTTTGGAGGTTATGGAATAGTTGTACATACATATGTATGTATTTAGGATACCCAGCCTTAAATAGAAATGAGATATTCCGAGATAATTAGATATGTAACTGAAAGACTATGTGGCCAATAATTAAAATAAAAAGTCGCTTACTGTACACGACCTTGAAAAATTTATTTCTGAGAGCAACCATGTTTCAAAATCGAACTCCCTAATGAATTACTTTTTTATGAAATCTAAATGTTTTGGTGGGTATTTATGCTGCTATGTGGTAGTAAAATTGTATGCATGTGTGGCACTTCTTTATGCGCAAGGCGAATTCATTCTAAGGTGGGTTCGTCCCGCCATATGGTTTCTTCTTCCCTGAAAATCGCATCGGAGCTGTCAAATTGCTTGTTGTTGCTTTGTCTGACATTTCTAGTTACAAGGAGTGTGTGCGTGCGTGTAGATCTGAATTCGCTCGAACCACCTTGTATGAATTCGCCTTGTTTGTGCGCCTTTCTAATATTTCTGTGAAACACTGCGACAAAAACCATGCTATTTAATGGGCACACATCATTTCTAGTCTGTTTAATACCCTTGACCTTGAACTTTTTTTAGACTATGTGGGCAAAGGCATGGGTGTTTCCAGCGCTACTAACGTTCCATCTTTGCACACAGACATTTTACTTTTGTTGTAAATGATATTCATGGTCATCTATTCAATGCAATTAAAAATATTTTCCATAACTGATATGTACATGACTATTTTAAGACAGCCTAAACTTGCTGTTTGAAACGTACCTTAGATGTTGTAGGTTATATTTTATTTGTTTAGAATTTTGCATGTGTGGTCAATGGAGGAATAAACAACCCAACAAACATTTAGGCTGGAGTTACGTTAGATCTCAAGTTGAGAACTAAGAGAAGCCCTCTCAAACCTGAAGCGTTGTTTCTCAACACGAAAACCACTTGAGAATGATAACGTTCTCAAGAAAAAGGCAATTTTTTAGGTCCCTAAAGCTAGCAGAACAATGTTAGCAGAACATAAAAGTAACACATGCAAAATTAGGAGTTCGAAAGGTGCTCTAATCCCACAAAAGGTGCTCGTCACCTTTTCTTAAAAATCGGTGTTCAGCTAGCTTAAGGCTTAAGATGATAGCTACATCAAAAGTGAGTATACAGAAATTATATGCTCGAAAGGTGTAAACAGGTTCGAAATGACTCATTCAAATTTGCCAAATTTGGTGCAGTGTAAATGTACTATTAACCTTAAGCTAGCAGAACATCGTTTTTTTCTAAAAAGTTGACGAGTGCCCTAATTCGGATTATGGCACTTAATGAGCACCTTTCGAGTACCTAATTTCTGTATACTCACTTTTGATGTAGCTATCATCCTTCACTGTTAACGCACAGTGTTCTGCTTTTGAACAAAGGGCGGGCAAACGAAAATTTTTGTTGGGGAATCCTGCACTGACGATGAGCAAACGATTTAGCAAAATAAAAAGAACATTAAAAAACAAAATTTTTGATCTTTTAGTAAAAAAGAAAAACAAACGAATGGCATTTAGTTTTTTTAATTTTAAAGGTGGTAAACGAAAATTTTTCCTGGGCATGGAGGTGCTAACTTCACACCGGATTTTTTTTTTTTTTTTGAAATAAATAAACCAAATTTTTGCCTGGGCAAACGTGGGCTAACGATGTAAATGGGGAAAGTAATCAAATCATTTTCTGAAAAAAGGAATTGATTAAATTTCAATTCCTAAAAAAAAATACCAAAAGTTTTTAGGCTCAAGTACAAAGTATTTTTTATGGAATTAAAAAAAATTACTTTGTGAAAAAGTAATTACCGCGCCATTACTTTTGAAAGGAATTGGAAATGTAATTGCAATTTTTCAATTATATTACAAGGAATGGAAAATGTACTTTATAATTTCCCATTCCTCAAACGAATTGCAAAAGTAAATGAACTTAATTACTTTTTCAATTACTTTTGCAATTTATTTTGGGGTCATATAGGGATCATATTCGGGTCATTTTGGGATCATTTTGAGGTCGGCTTGGAGTCATATTGGGGTCGATTTCGGGCAATTTTGCGGTCAAATGATCGCAATTTAGTAGCAAAATGATCCAAAATAACCGAAAAATTATCCCTTAGCGATCTCAAAAGGCCCAAAAATTACCCAAAAATGATACTAAAATGGCCCCAAAATTATCCCAAATGACCCCAAGTTAAACCTAAACCGATCCCAATATCACCACAAAATGATCCCAATAGTGAGCATGGTCCGCAAATTCCATTTACATAAATCGCAATACGTTTTTATACACCAATTAACATTTAGCATTTCAATTACTTTTCCAAAAAATCTTAGTTCCCCAATCGAGTTCTAATGCCATTCTCTAAGGGAATTCTAACGTGAATTGAATTTGCATTATTTCTAGTGTGTTTCCCAGACTGTGTTTCCTAGACTGTGTTTCCTAGACTGTGTTTCCTAGACTGTATTTCCTAGAGTGTTTTCGATATCGACAAAATTTTAAGATTTGTAATCGAATTCTTGTGTATTTTTCCAATAGGATTCACGTATGCTCGAATTTACGTTAGTCCGGAAAGATTCCAGTCATCTGTTGTCAAATTTAGTTTCGACAGTGACGTTCGCACTCAGTCCTATTTTAGCCAACAAGCAGTTATTCAAATTCTGTTGGCCTGTCAATAGTTAATAGATAACAGTTTAGAAAATCTTTTAAGGGTAAGCTTCTAACGGTTTAGTACGTTCGTCTGTGTGTTTCTCTACTTGTTACATAGATCTGTTACTCACAGTCTCCCAGCATTCATGGATTCCTGTTGATATATCCAACTTATCATCTGTATCTATTGAAATTAATGCTATCGATTTTTTTTTTGCAAAGACATTGTTCACATGTAGGTATATACTTACATATTTATGTTCTTAGCAGGTATGTATACTTAACGTTCACCCTACCCAGTCCAATGACCCTGAAAAAGTGGGAGTAATTCACTTGTGTTTTTTGTGAAGCTTTTCGTTTGGCGTTCTAGGTACGACCTTCTACATATTTGGTTATAACTAGATACATACGTACATACATATGTTTGTAAAGAAATAATATAGAAACATATTGTATTCGAATTTTGGCGCACAGGATACAAAATACGGGTTTAAAAGTTACAACCCTTTATCAATTACTCAGCAGCATATCCCTGTATTGTATACATATACATACATACAGATGTATGTATACAGCTGAGGCATAGATAAGGGGTTGAAACTTTTACACCCGTATTTTTTATTCTGTGCGCCAAAAAAAATTACATTAGGGTAGTATTGTTTAATATGTTTTTATGAGCAGCTGCAGAGAGTTAACAAAAAATGTTGTAACAGCGCCAAATGGTTTAAGAGAAACCAAAGAAATATAGTTGCGCGTGTTCATACATTTAATATGAGGAACAGGCGCAACTATTAATGACAAACAAGTAAGGAATTCCAAGTCTGGTAAACCTAACATTAAATACCCAGCGGTAGTGTCGAAAGTAAGCGTGGTGGGCGGGCGATTTCTACCAGTTTCATCAGGAATATTTCCTATAATACCACACGGAGGGAAATCTATAAATCGAACATCCATAATTATTGATACCACATTAAATAAAAATTGATAATCCTGTCCCATGAATAAATATAAATGTTCCATCAATGCATATTTGATAAAGCACTATTGAAGTGGTATTCATATAAACTATTGATAAATTCTAAATACTCTGTTTTGCTCCCGGTTCACAACGCCGGGAAGAAAACTCTATGAAGAGATGTAATTCCAGTATCATCGAAACATATATCGCCTTGTCTGGTTCCTGCAGCGCGTGGGTACATTTTTCTCAAAAAACATAAATTCTAAATAGTTAAAAAAAAAACAAAATTTTATACAATTTGACATCTGGTTTCAGGGAGATTCGAACCCTGCTCCTCTGGCATGTTAGCCCAGTGTTTTACCGCCACGGCATATTATAAATTTTTAAACAATTTTCCAACAGAAGAAATTAAACAATTTTGAATCCAAAAAAACGTTCCAACAAGTTGTAATATTGTTAGGTAGTCCAAAGTAAAAATTGTTTAACTAATATTGGGTATGGGACGCATACCCAGAAAAATTTACATTTCGCCCATATACGTTGTCTACCATTATTACTATCTAGTAATTATAGATATGGATATAGCGACAATAGCAATTCATATTACGACCATAGATATTGACATGCCGTTCAAATAAATATAAAAACAGTGCATCATATCGTCGCTATCAATAGTGATATTGTCACAACATTTAAGGTATTTCTCTCAGTGCTGGAAACCTGCCAAATTTCATCATTCTACTATAATCAAGTTTAAAGTTATGACCAGTCGAATTTTCAAAAACGCCACCCTGAAAATGCATTGGCGCACGCCCACTTAGAAAATTTAACAGAAAAGCACAATAGAATGACCAGGAGGATCTACCTACCAAATTATACTATTTTATCTATTTCCCTTCCGGAATTATGTCAATTTATGTGATTTTCAAAATTTTCCATATCGAAAGTGGGCGTGGTCGGAAAGCGATTTCGTCCAATTTCATCAGGTCTACTCCCTATAATGCTAATGAAACTCTATATCTATCTCGATTATTTTGTGCCGTTAATTATAATACCCTTGTACTAGTACTTGTACGCCTTAATAGGCTTGAGCATGGCAAACAAGAGTGAAAGATGATTTTTTGTTTTCTATAGATTGATTGTAATGTTGGCATATGCCCACCGTTGGATGTTGCTTAAATTAAGTTATGCCTACTGTAATAACAGTCCTTGGTGGGGTAAATCGCGAGTCATTTTTTGCTATTCTATACAAAAAATTTTGGGCTGCGACACGCCCATTTTCATAATTTTAGGAAAAATCATTTATAGAACGTACTCAAGTCCATTTTGATATTTAATTTTACAGTTCTAGAATCAGTCATTGAATTATGTCATTTATATGATTTTCGAAAATTTCGATGTTGCAAATAGGAGCGTGGCTATCATCTATTTATCACCAACAAACTTCCCTGGTCGTAAAATACTTACTAGCAGAACCGACAGTCGTTACACGCTCCAAAGGCATATCTGCGAAAATTTCAACACATTTGCTCATCCTTCTCCCATTTCATCTCACAGGAGATATCTTGGAAAGCAGCTGAGATATTAAAATTAATCACGTCGCATATTCCAGCAATCACAAGGACCTTTCCTTTGATACCCATATTATATTGACACATTTTGGGTCGACCTTGGTCCCAATATTGGTTGATTACCTAAAAAAATTGAACCTCTAGTTAGGCAGTTTTTGAGAGATGAGCTCTCCAACATACATTATCTAACGTTGAGTTTTTATTCCAAAAAACATTTGGAAAACTACCTAGCTACAGAAAAGATTAGTTGACTTCACTGAACGAACTAGGATAATTAAAAGATTTAGTTCATTAGTTTATTTAGTTCCGAAATAGCCAAGCCTATTTGCAATGCACATACATCGGCCTGTTACAATCATATTATATCACTCAATCCATGTATATATTATTATTAATATATAAATACGCCACATGAAAAACTTCAGAAACCTCCTGTGAGCGAACCGTTTGGCCGATTTGAATGAAATATGCACCGATGGAAAGGAAATTGAAAAACTGAGGTATAGGCGGTATATTTTCAGGGGTGTCCCCGAAATTTAAGGATGGGGGTACGGGGCTAGCAACCCCACGACCCCCTATTTAATGGTCGAATTTTCGATCACAGGCGAGACACATTCTAAAAGAGCAATAGTTACGAAATTTTAAAGTCAAAGTAACAAAAAATATAAAAAAAAAAACTATTTATATCACACTTACTGACGTTGCCTCACCACACTGCCATATTGCCTTCGCCGCGAGTCGAACTAACAATTATTAACTCCTGAACGGAGCTGCCTGTCATTAGGCTATAGTGTACTTATGCTTGCCGACGGCAAATTGTAGCTTTGTTCTGAATGGTAGCGACGAACAGCTTTTATGGATTTACACCACACTTTTTCACTTTACACCATTTAAGTGAAGCAAAAGAACGTTTACACCAAAATAGTGTTAGTTTTACACCAAAAAAGTGTAGACCTTGCACTTATTTTTTTGCGTGGGGGAGGTATTTGTAATATCGGTCCGATCTTGCTGGTTCCGACAAATGATTTCTATATTAGAAAATGGTGGGCTCAAACCAAATTTCAGTCAAATGTCTCAAAAACTGAGGGACTAGTTTGCGTTCAAACAGACAGACAGACGGACATGGCTAAATCAACTCATCTCGTCATCCTGATCATTTCGGTATACTTATTGATGAGCCCATCTTTTCTTCTCATACTTACAAACATCGGACCAAAGTTATAGTATCATTTCATCTTCATGAAAGGTATAAAAATTGAATTGTTGAAAGCAGCTGGAATAGCAGCGACACAAACACTGGCCGGTGTGCTGTGTGTTTGATAAGAGTTAAAATCGTTTTGCGAACCGGCAGCGTTGCCACACTATTTTTTTTTAAACCTAAATTACAAAAAGGTAGGGTGAACTCAGCTACATAGCAAAACTTGAAACTATAGTGGTATTCGCTCTTTAGTGTATGCAATGTACAATTGCAAGTGTAACTTAGATGAGCGTGAGCGCACCTTGTTATCATGGGGTTACAACAATCAGCTGATTTTTATTTTGATAAAAAAAACTGCGCACGCAAAATGCCAGGAAGCACAGAAAATAGTAGTTGCCATATGTATAAACAAAAAATCTATCAATTTGAGAAACATAATCTCAATTCCAGCTTATACTGATCTCACACTTACACCACTTGATTTCTACAATCATCTGCAAATGTTGTAGGGTTGTGATAATAGTGTAACATCAATTTCTGAGTGATTTGTTATTGCAATTTTATTTTGTGTACTTTCTAGACCCTTGTAACTTCACATACACTTAAGAGCGAATACCCCTTGTATATTTTTTTAAACCCTTTTCGGCACAACCTTTCGATCTGGACTGTCTATAAATATTGATAGTATAGATCGTCGATCGCCTTTTACTTCTAAAAGTTAGATATCGATTAGAGGACGTTTGTATTGCTGGTCTTGGTCTTGGCTAAGTCAAGTAATCGAGTGCGGCTCATAAACGATATCGTACACACATTTCGGCCGTGCGTTCATAAAACGATGGCCATAAACGATTTAAACAATTTACTACACAAACAAAAAAGTGATTTTAAAACTTTAGCAAATAAGCTCAAATGTGAGTTTTTACCTGTTTTCTCATGTCTGCATACATACTACACCCAAACATATGTTAAAGAGTTTATCAATAGGAACGAGTTGATGCTGGTCGATTGTGACTGCCAAGTTGTTTTGTTAGCGGCTAACTTTTTATGTTGTTTATAATTCAGTCGCCGTTGGCAACTCTCCATGACAAGTTACACAATGGAGCACACGTGCGAATAATAACAAACAAAAAATAATAATATACAAAGCGTATAACATATACTCGTATATTGGTGGTGCAAAACAATCAATACCCCAGTGCTGTGGTTGGTCCTAGAAGTTTGCGAAATGGTATTTAAAATCAGAACACCCATGATACCAATTTCGGAGTAGATCGGGTTATATATTTTCTACAAAAAGTGTCTATGCCCTTACAAATACATTGTCGGAATAAAGAGTTGTAAATTATGAACACGAAAAATTAAGAACAAACAAAGTATGCCGAAAACATTACTCAAACTCGATATCTTTGAGGCGATATATTGAATCAAAGAACAACAACTTGAAACAATGAGAACTCGACTTTGAATCTCAGGAACAATGCATTTCTTAGCGGTTGCAGTACATCTTCGCGACTCATTTATTTGGTCTGCGAGAAATATAACCACCGGACGTAATTAAACACTTCAGATATCGGAACGTCGAACCCGGCTTGCAACAAAACCAAATTGCCAAGGTATGACGGAAGTTAGTTCCTGTATACATCAAAACACTAAACCAAGTCGCCCCACGACAGTGTCAGAAAATTGTGGGAATATACTACTGCCATGAAAAGCTGCTCAATCGCCTCTTAGCGAATAGCAAATCACATATTTGGATGTGTAACTCGACTTGGATCGCCGAAGGTTATGCATTTTTGTTTGGCATCCACTACGCGCTCTCTACTCTTCTAAATAATGATGATGATGATCATGTGATGCCACCACTACCATGTTTTATAAGCTCCTGTTGCGGTGGATTTGATTTCAATTATGAGCCGTTTTCTGCATCAAATGATGTCACATCATGAGTACCAGGTGATGCAATACCCTAAACACCAGGTGATGTGACACCAGGTGTCATCCTGATTATCAGGTTATGTGATATCTGCTTATTAGGAGATGTGACATCCGGCTATTGGTGCGCCAGATTTGTGTTAAATTTTGATACATTTTCTGCATCAGATGATGTTCATCATAAGTACATGTGATGCGATATCTCAACCACCAGGTGATGTGACACATATCATTTTTAATGAGCGCCTTGGGCTAAAATTTAAGGTAAATAAGGCGAAATTGTCTTCACCAGGTGATGCTGGTTTGCTAATTTTTTAAGCAAATAATGTCACCTTGTGCTCCGGATTTTTATGGAAACGATGTAACATCCTGCTTATCAGGTGATGTGACACCAGGGGATGTCACACTTTCTATTTTTTGTGCTAGCTTAATGCCCTGAATGCGGCCGCCGTGGTGTAGCGGTTAAGTGTTCGGCCTTCTACACCAAGTCGTGGCGGTTCGATACCCGGCAAAGTAACATCAAAAATTAATTAGAAAAACAATTTTTCTAAACGGGTTCGCCCCTCGGCAGTAGTTTGGCAAACTCTCCGGGTGTATTTCTGCCATGAGAAGCTTCTCAGCAAAAAATTCATTTGCTTTGCAAGTGCCGTTCGGAGTCGGCAAAAAACTTTAGGTCCCGCCAACTTGTAGGAAAACTCAAAAGCAACACACCACAAGTTGGAAAGAGAAGCTCGGCTAAAAATCTCGTTAGAGGTTATTATAACCTGTTGGTAAGTATATCGCCGCCATTAGTTTTTTTTTTTTTTTAATGCCCTGAATTGGTTTTTACAACATTTTGAGGTGGCCTGCTCGATTAGGAAATAACTGAAAAGTAGTGCCAACGGAAAATTTGTTGGGTTCCAAATCGTAGAGAACATCAAAAAAATATATTTTTTAAATCGTCGTTCAGTCTAATCTATACATATCGTCGCTGTTTATACAAAACAACGTAACGAACAAATGCAAACCACGTAAATGCAGTCACTAAAATTTTACAGGAGAGACAAAATACTGTTTAACTTTTGTACACTGAACCAAAAACGTGCATGTTTTTACGAACAAAGTTTCATAGAAGTTCGCGCTGGTTTTTCTTAAAATATAAGAAAAAATTCATAGAATCTAAGAAAATTTTCTTACAATTTATGAATGAATACATGCTTTCTGTGGATTTGTTTACATATTTTACGAAAAAGTGCTTATATTCTAGGAAATGTTCGTAAATTTCTACGAAAAAGTTCTTTGGAGAGGTTTTAACGAACAATTCTTAAAATCTATGTACTTTTTCATTGGATACATGAACTTTTTTGGTTCAGTGTACGAGCCACTATGTGGGGTGTCAAATTCAAATGTCGTTTTTTCACATTCCATTGCAGAAACCCTGACTTGTCTGTTACTATTGAATGGATACAGGTAGCCAGAAGCCCCGGTAAGCAAATCTCATTTTTGACCAAACTGTCCCTTACGTGGTTTTGCATTTGGCCGTTACGTTGTTTTGCATGAACACCGGCGATATATCTAATAAAATTGCAAATGTCTGTCTAACCTTAAATTTAAGATATTCCTTTATCGATAACTCGACCGATTTCAAAGGTATCGGCCCATTTCGAAGTTATCGATCAACATTTCGACCTTTGGGCGGGATAACATACGCCAGTTTAACGAAAGCAATTTATGTGAAAAGTACCTAAATTGGTTCGTTGCCAGAATTCATATAAAATTTAAGTAAAAAATTCTTTCTTCATTTAAATCTCTTTCTTGAAACCGGCGGTTAGATTCAGATATCAGACAAATTATTCACAATCGCTTTGTAAATTGCGCCTTTACTGTCACCTAAACTACCCAAATGCACTTATTTGCAAATTTTTTGCATGTGTAACATAGTCAGGAAAATTTGCTTCGTAGTGATTCAAAAATAAAAAATTTATTCCCACGATGTCTAAAATTAGTTTAATATTAATAAATTACACGGTTATGATAGTAACAAAAAAAATATACATGCATAGTTAGGTACATACATACATATGTAGATAAATTTGTTTTTTTGTATGTATGTATGTATTCAGGTAAAATATGCTGCAAGACGATAACATTGTCCATATGTATATATTTGAGCGAAACTCCACTTCTGTTCGCTACGCTCTGCAGGCTCAGAGCCAAGAGTTGACGACCGACCGGTCTCTAAAATAGAAGTGAGTGCTGAGTCTTCTTTGTCAATATGTGTTTTGTTGGCAACTGTACCTACTTTTATTGCGCTAATTCGTATACATACACACGCTCACAACACATACAAAAAGAAAACATGGATTTTGTATCGAGACCGGCAGATCTGTCCATGCGCGCTCTTGAATATATCCATTCATTCACCATGTGTACCTACGGCGGCGAAACATTGAATTTGACGACTCAGGAAACCTTGATGTTATGGTGGTGGTTATTATTATTTTTTGAAGCATGTGTTTTGATGAGTGTCTGTCCTTTGCCGGCCTTACCTATTCTCATCGTGCATGTTGTGTTGCCTGCTAACTTTTTTTGTTTAACTCATATTTCCTTTTTCTGTCTGTTATTAGTTGATGTTGATGGGGATGAGCAGTGTTGCCGTGTAGTATTTTAAAAAGTGTATCAATATTAGGCGATTTTTTCTGAATATCATGACCCAGCTTAACCACTGGAAGTTTCTTTTAAATTGTTTATTACTTTTCATAGCTAAAAATACTAGCTGAGAACTTTTTCATCTAATCAAATGAAAGGACTTTAGATGTGCAGCAAGATACAATTTTATTTTTTTGAAAAAGTAGTTTCCTCGTTTTTAAAATTTAAGTTCTTATTAAAAAGGTTGCCATCTGCACAAAAAATTGAATTTTAATTACATATTAATAATACGTAGATAGTATTTTTTTCATCAGACTTACCACGATAGAACGATTCTGGATTTTTCAAAAAATCTTTGTGTGTATTCTCTTCCCTAATGAATGGGGTTTACGAATAATATTTATGCTCTTTAAGTGCGCAACGGCAACACTGTTGAATAACATGTTATATATGTATGTATTCACGAGTAGTATATAGAACATACATGAACATTGTGAATTTGAGGAATGTGTGAAAACTGAGAGCGAAATTTGCTAAGCTCACCAGTTCTATGTTCGAAAAATTTAATGTTGCAAAGCGTAATGTTGCTTCTATTATTACTATGTTGCTGACACATGTTTGTGTTTACAAAGAAATCATATAGGAAACAGGGTGTCGCAGAAAAGATATTCACTTATTTTATCATAAGTGGCCCCCCGATTAATAGAAGCAGTTCTATGTAAGCTCGAAAAGTATAGTACAATATATATTTCAATATGTATGTATGAGTAGTAGACCCGGCAGATGTTATCCCGAGAAAAAGTACAATATTGGTGGATAGCTCCGAAATCGGACGATAACTTCAAAACCGGTCGAGTTATCAAAAGACTAAATATCTTTAATTTATAGTAAGACGTTTATTAATGCAACAGTGAAAGTTTAAGCCAATTCCATTCAGTCGTTTTTGATTGATACGTGCACATCCCAGAAAACATCGTTCAACTTTTTCTCAAACCTTTAAAAAACTGTATAGTTCTCAAGTTGATATCCAACACAGTTTTCCAATTTTCCTCAAACCTTAGAGATATTTTGATAACTTTGTAGTTGTCAAGTTGATATCAAACATCATTATCCAAGTAAGTATATCTTTGAGATATTTTGATAATTTAATAGTTCTCAAGTTGATACCCAACATCATTCCAAAATTATTCTCTACCTTTGAAATCTTTTGTTAACTATGTAGTTTTCAAGCTGATATCCAATCTCCAGCCTTTCATATTTGAATTATTATTATTATTATTAATAGTTAGGCACTGGTATCATTATCAGCACTAACTGAATGAGCACTGGCTACTCAGGCCATCAGCTCGAAATATTCGAATTAAATTTCAAGACCTTACACTAAAATTTATGTAAATAAAATTTTTGTCAATCAATTCATGGCGTTTTAAATTATGTGCGCTTTGGAAGTGCCCTTTCTGGATAGCCTACGCCAGGTCACGGGGCTGGACATAAAGGACTTGATGGCCTGCATCAAGTCATGTAAATGCTTCGAGGAGGAGTAACGGTGTCGGTTTAGGAGCGTCAGTCCCGGGATTCTGCTATGTGGAGAATCCTGATAATACAGCGATTTTCCATATGGCAGGGCCCGGAACCGACTTTCCTAGTGTTGGTGGTATCACAACGTGCCTTTTAATACTGGCCTAGGTGTGCCTCTGCGCAGCCACTTGAACCTAACCTAAATTATGTATGTACCTATAAAAATACGAAAAAACGAAACTACAAAAGCGAATATCGATGTTCGAAATAATAGCAAAAACATCCATTCTAGATAGGTATTACATCGATGTTTCTTCCAGCACTAGTGTAGCCGAGTTCAGTTCATATCTCTCAATTATTTGAAGTATTCGCTCACAGGAATACACACATACATATGTACGTTAGACTGTCCCAAAATTTCAAAGTTGTTTTAAAGCATACCCGCTAATTTTGCATCAAAAAGTATCCTGCCAGAGTTTTATGCAATTCGGACCACGGCCAGTCAGTAAAATCGTACTACATTCCACTGCGTTTCGCTTTAAGGACTTCATAATTAGTAAATCGGTATTTTTTATTCTCTACCAGATGCTCAGAATATCCTTAAAGGATCAAATTTTTACCAAAATATGGATATGTGGTTACTAATTTAAAGGATAATTGAAATATATGCTAAATATAACATATACAAGTATGAAAAGAACAGGTAAATGTTACTCATACGCCGAATCACTTCCGTATTAATTGGGTTTTCTGTCTTCCTCCCCTGGACCATGTTCTTTCTTTAGAAATTTTTGGATGTCTGATCCTAATACAACTGAATATATGTTATATGTAACAAAATTCACAGCCAAGCTATAATTAATGCTTAAATGCGCGTTTTATCTAAACGCAAATCGCACGTGTAACGTAAGTCTTTTTGCAATGTAACAGTCCGAGCAGTTATGTGTCTAAAAAGTACACACAATTTTTTTCAGTGTAATTTATTTTTCATTTATTACATACTTATTAAACCTTTTATACTACATGTTGAAAATAATCTTTTCAAACATGTAAAGGAACTTCGAAACCTACATACTTCCAAAATCTGTAACGTAACAGTCCATACAAAATAGTCCATAACTCTTAAATAAGAAGACCTACAAAAGTTCTCACATCTATAGAAAATGTTACTTCAGAAGAGCACTTTAAGATGCAAAAATATTGAGTGTCCAAATCCGTCTATGTTTGTAGTAGTTTGTATTGGAAAGTGTGTCTGCACAGAGCAAAATGTCACATAAAATGCCCTCTAAATCAGAAGGATTGCTCTATGGTATTTTTCCAATAAGATGCCCGTCTTATTATGACTGGGTGTCTCTTTTTAATAAAACTGAGTAGATAATCACATAATATTAAGAAGTTTTTCTTTTTAATATTTCAAATTAAAAAAACAAAAAATGAACGCTCAATACCCATATTTTAGGGACATTTACGGTTTTTGGGCCACTGGGGCTTAGACCGAACGAGAGTCACATACATACAAGCAAGCAAACAAACAAACAAACAAGCAAACATACAAGTGAACCTAACTCCTTGTTTTTTAGCGGATTTCCTTTTCAATAAATTTGAGAAGAAATTCAAGCTAAAATTTAGAAGATTTCCTAGCACAAATTTCTTCAAATTTGTCCCCACTCGCTCTCCCCGGCCAAAAAGCTTTTTTAGACGTCGATCTCTTTGATTATAGATGAACTTTTTGGCACTGTTACGCAATATGCTATAATACTTTTGAAATTCCACTGCCCTTTTCTCGTGAATACGTTTTTTCAATATTCTCGCAAATAATCCTTTAATCCTTTTAAAAATTCAAAGGTGGAGATATGTTTTACAGTCTTTTAAATATGAGGAAAGTATTAAGATTATGTAATTTTCCAAGCCTCATTGGACTTTATTGCAAACTTAGTGTAAGCTGCTAGCAAGAACTTCAACTCAAAATCGGCACGGGTTGCCGTTATCCTAGAACAATAAATCTTCGCACACATGTTATTTAGGTTAAAACGCACCGATATAGAGAGTATGATATCAAATTTCGAACTTTCAGTTTTTTTCATACATTTTTGGGACAGTCTAATGTAAGTATGCTTCATTAATTGAATGCTCAGAAATATTCTGGTTATTGCAATTTGATTTGATTCCCATTTCCTTTAAACACAATACACATATACAGAAGGGCTTGAAAAACACTTAAGGGTCGAATACATAAAGCTTTGTTAACCTCGCCTGGCATTTGCTACCTCAAAACTTTGCGTCCAACTTTAGAGGTATGCTACAATGAACGCCTTGACGCTTCTCTTTTATACATTTGTTTTCGTTATTTATTTCTTTGCATTCAGAGTGTTTTGGTTAATTTATTAATTTAATAGAGAAAAAATTAATTAATTATTATTTCCTCCAACTTTTTATTCTTTAATTAAAGCAAATTCATCAACATCTGATTGTCAAAGCAAGCAAAGCAAGCAAAATTTGAGAGTTTGCCAAATTTTAACCTTGCTTCAACTTTGAGGTCTCCAATTTGCCATCCTTCGTTTAAATACGTATACTGAACTTTTCTGTCAAAGTCAAAGTTTGAGGTAAAGTCAAAATAAAGCTTTATGTAACTGACCCATTACAGTTACTGACCAATCTAAATCCGACCCTGCATATTATCATTCTGTTCTTCTTTGTGTTGTTTTGTTTGGGTTTACTTATCGTTTCTTAATTTTTTGTTTACATATACAATTTGTTTTACATCGTAGACCATGGCAATGATTTTTTGGTTGCGCGGGAAAAATCTACATATGTAGTTGTAATACACGTACTATGTATGTTTGATAGCAAGGTATATACATACCTATGTACATATCGACGCTGAGTTTATTATCATCCTATTTCAAAATATTTTTTTCTGAACTTCTTTCAACAATGGCCCATATGACGATTTTGTTCCAGTTGGCCCTGTTTCAGAATGAGTTTTAAAAACGCGCTGAGATGAGGCGTTTTAAATCAAATTATAAAAATGGTCATTGGTCAAATCTAGCACAAAAAAGTTTTTTAGAGTATAATGAACAGATGTAAGTATTTTAAATGAATACCCATAAAGGAATTCATTCTTTAAATCTGTAAAATTTTGTGGCGAATTTTGGATTTTTTTTCACTTAATTTCATTCCATAAAAATGTATGTATGTACGTGATTTTTTTGATATAAAAAAAAAATCTTAAAAATACCCATCTGACCTTGTGTGGTACGAATATGTATATCATTTTAAATTTTATAACAGCGAAATCGACCCAGTAGTTTGGCTTATTTGCTCTTAAGAAAAGTTTGGTTTTAATTTTAATATGTAGCATAGGTACCCATATTTTAGTAACAAAACTCTATTAATAATTCTGTTCAACTGTTTTCTTCCTTTCTAGGATACCTCACGACCTACGTTGGATTTATACATATCCGATTCGCTGCAGGATATGTTGGACATTGATATACGCAGCGAAATTTCAAACGTGGTCGGCGGCAATAATGAACTACATTCTATGCTCAACGATCTGCCGTCCTCATTTGATCATGCCATAGATGCAATTTCCTCAATACATAATACAAATGGTCTAAATAATAGTATAAGTACAGCCGGTTTAATATCTGCCTCATCAGCAAATTTTTCTTCATGGCTGGGGAATAGCTCAGGTGGACCGTCATGGTCGACATCGAATGACTATTATGCTGATGTGGGAGCTTGTGTAGATCCCATTTCGGTGATGCCGCTAATATCCTCATCGTTGCTACATAAATCACCAAAAATAAATTTGAATTCTGTCAATTCACCACCGCCCCCCTCGCCGAATGTAAACGAGACCAAATCGCATCTAACATTTTCTCCCGCCCAATTAAAAGTTAGTGCCGGTGCTATGCGCAACGAGCAACTCTATTCACATATACCAAAGCAAATTGTAGCTATCTCATCCACGGTGACGGCAGCTACCACAGCACCAGCCACATTAGCCACAAATTCAGCATTACAACGTAAAAATTCCACTGCTGTGGAGACAATAAAAAAGGATTTAGGTGCAGAATTACGAAAACTTGTCAAAGCTTCTGAAGAGAGCAAAGTCAATAATGGAACGCATAACAATGGTAGCGTTGGTGGTGGCTCAACTGGTAGCACTAAGTCATCCAATATGAATGGCTCGACGAATAGCAGTAGTGCTAGTAGTGGGAACAATTGTGTCAGCAGTAGTATCCTGAACTCGAATGGATTGCTAAATAGTACAACAACCAATACCATCAAATTGGCGCCGGGTATTGGCGGGTTAACTTTTGCTAACAGCATCGCTTACAACAAATTGAAACAACAAACTGCAGCGAAGTTAGCGCAAAGTGGACAAAACGGTACAACAACAAATGGTACAATTATATCCAGACGAGACCGTGAATCCAGTCCTTTACAAAATATAAATGTTGTACACACCAACGGTGGACAACAACAAAATGTTCCAAAGTTAGTGGGTCGAAGTTTACAAAATTCTAATTTTACACCAAAGAGCATTGCATCAGTTCACTCACCGCTTATGCAAAATGGTAGCAATTCAATCGGTTCACCATCATCATCATCCTCATCACATTCCTCACCATCGACCCATACGACAAGCAGCAGTTTTTGTGCCAGCCTAATTCCTATTAGTTCCAGTAATGGGTCAACTATGGCCACGTCATCAGCATCCTCAGCTAGCACCACAACTATTACAACAATATCCGTTAAACCATTACAACAACGTATCAAAGTTGCTCCAGTGGAGTCTGAATTTCCAAAACCTGCCTACTCATATTCCTGTTTAATAGCTATGGCATTAAAGAATTCACGTAGCGGTTCATTACCGGTATCTGAAATTTATAGTTTTATGTGTGAACATTTTCCATATTTTCGTACAGCGCCGAGTGGCTGGAAGAATAGTGTACGTCATAATCTCTCGCTTAATAAATGTTTTGAAAAGATTGAAAAACCTGCGACAAATGGTAATCAACGTAAAGGCTGCCTGTGGGCTATGAATCCGGAACGTATTGCCAAAATGGATGAAGAAGTACAAAAATGGTCGCGTAAAGATCCGATGGGTATTAAAAATGCTATGGTACATCCAGATCATTTAGAGGCATTGGAGCGTGGTGAAATGAAACATGGTAGTACAGGAGATTCGGATATCGAATTAGATAGTCAATCGGAAATTGAAGAAACTTCTGATTTGGAAGAGCATGAATTGGATGATACCATAGTTGATAATATGTTTGTGGAGGAGGATATTGAAGAAGATGAAATGTTAAGTAGCGGTATTGTAATTAATAATTCGGATGTTATAAGTGAAGAGGATGATATGAATGGCTGTGGTGCTGGCGAGGATGTTGTTGAAATGCAACAGCATCGAGATTTTGATATAGAGGTGAGTTTGGAGACGCACAAAATTGAAAAAGTGGATAAGGTGGTGCAAAGAGTGTTTGAACAAGAGGTACATTTGCCATTTTGTATACGTACATACTACATACATGCATATTTTGTATTTGTTTACTATCTCGTTCATGTAATAAATTTTCGACTTTCTAACATTTCAGTAGGCGCTCATGCTATGCCAAGCTCAGCTTATTATTTTCCTGTGCATTAAAAGCATTTTCTAGAACTTTGAATAAAATGTTTCAGGGTATTTTATGAACACTCGCAAAATACATACATATAATCTTCGCTTAAATTTAAATATGATTTTTTGATATTTCGCGGCAAAATCTGCATACCGCGACTACCACACAGTGTAACTTTGTCACTTTTAGGGTGCCAAAATTAATAACAACCAAACCAATGGAGCAATTCATTTGAAATTTTACAACCACACTGCAGATACCTAGGAAAATCTGTCTTGCCCCCTTTTTCCCCTTGCCCTCATATAAGGTAAAATTTCACATAATCATATTTTTTAATTTAAAAGCATTTTCCAGTGCGAATACAAATTAAATTAGTTGAGAACATCAATGCAGATACCTAAATCTGATCTGATCAGCCCACTTTTTCTCCTTGCTTACATATAGGGTATAATTTCATATATCCATATTTTCTAGTTTAAAGTTTTCAGGGCGAATATAAATAAAATTTGCATAGATTTCTTAGCTTGATACTTAGGGCCAGATTTTTTTAATGTTAAGCTCGCATATGCACATTAGGGTGCTCCTTAAGGTTATGAAGAAAATGTTTACGTCGATACCGAAGACATTACATGTTAAATTTCGAGTCGTTTGGAAACGGTTCAAGCGTATAGCAAATATGTATTTTTCAATATATGGGTGTTTCCAGCGTTACGGACGTTCCATGCTGGCACACTATTTTATGTGTAAAACCTATAGTGGGCTTTTGATCAGAATAGTTTTTTTGTCATATGTAGCCTCTCATGTAGTACTCATCTATCCAACGCTATCGGCATTTATTGTCGGATTTTAAAGTGTGATACACCAATTTTTTTGTCTCAGCCGTACGGCCGCCTTTTTTTTTCCTGTAAGGCGGGGGGCTCTAATGTACATATGGGTAAGTCCTGTGTAACGGACGCGACATTCGTACGCATTTAACCCTGGATAAATTTAATCATAAGCAGCAGATATCATAATGTTTTCAAAGCACAACCACAATGCTTCAATCTGAAATATGTTTTCAGAACATCGGATAATAAGCGAAAGTCCTGTAACGGACGCGACAAATTTGTCTCGATGAATAATAATAATAACAATTTCACGCAATATACCTCCGCAGAGGCTAAGTCAAAGCTTCTCTTCTAATTTGTGATGTGCTACATCTTTTTGATTTTTCCTACCAGTTGGTGGAATCTAGAAAATGAAAAACGTTTCCATGTAAACTACGGCCACCCCCTGAATAATATACAGTTATAAGGTTAATGCAAGTTTTTTATTTTCTAACGAATCCGAATTAATAAACAAAAATCCCAATTCAAATGCGGGAATATAAATACTAAAAATAAATGTTAAGCTAGGTTATGTACATGTTTTTAATTTATTGTATTTTAATTTTCTTTTTAGTTAAAGAACAAGCTGTGCGAGCGACATCAATATAGCTACTATCAGTTAAAGAAAAGTGGTGATAACTTTGTATTCCGTAAATATTTGGAACCTTTTCCCAAAGCTTAGTTAGTTTGGCACTAAACCTCTCAATTTCAGATATATAAATTGTGTCCACTCCAACGATGCAACTTCTAGCGCATTCAAAAAAAGAAAACGCATCTTGTAGAACGATATCTTTTGTCTTAACAATGTTCCAAACTTTTCTTTTCACTACAGCTCCTATACCATCTACAGCGCCTTTGCCATGTGAAGTGGCGAAGAAGTTCCACTCGAAATTTTCAACGTTAAATTCACGAGCAAGAGTCGGAATACTTCCTATAATAAATTTGTTTTTGAATTGAGACGTACTTCCGTCCGAGAATATATAAATGTTTTCGATTTCATTGTGTTCTTTTTTTATTCTCTGCACGATCTTTGAAATAAAACTATAAACATCATGTTTATTGTGGCTTAATTTGTCGCTAATGATTGCATAGGATTTGGTTTCACTCGAAAGCCAAGCAACACATGTGAAGATAGTGACTTGGCTATAACTAAAATGCGCTTCTTGTATTTCGTTTTGGCAGGACAAACGATAGTTTTCTGCAACGTCAACTTGCAAGACTAGTGCATTTATTTCTAAATTGGCTTTCCTGTTTTCAAAATACTACTGTTGGGACCGTTTAATGAAACAGTGTAGTTTAAAAGCTGGTAACTGAAGTTGTAGATCATGTATCAAATCTGCTAATGGAGCTATAGTTTCATTTAACGTCAAGCGATCGTCCACTTTCCTCCACTGTTTCCATTTAACTTCCCTGTTCATTCGTTTTAATAGCCCTATGGAAGTTATATCATGATTGATATCACGCACGCAGCTCGCACACTCATTGGTCATACACTCTTCACTATTTACGTCACAGCAAACTGTTGAAAGAAATTCATCCGATTTCTTGGGAATATGTGGTAAAATACCTTGGCAGCCTTCTAGTAAAAAATTAAAATTGGCGTTATACTTGCAAACACACATGGTACGGGGCAACTTGTTAGATACTAGAACGTACGATGGCCTTGATTTAAAAAAAATTTCCTGCTTACATTTTCAGAAGGAAACTCAGTTTTAAATGCTTCGTATGCTTCTCCTAGCGTCATAAGCATAAAACGTTTTGCAAATACTTGCCCCTTCCTCAGCACTGTGTCCTTTTTACCAGCAGCTTGCACGCTAATTCCGTCTTTTATCAAGAATGCTTTTATAGGCTCTGCCTGTCTTTGATTGTGTGCTGACTTCTCCCTGTTTCCGTTAGAGTCCTCTTTTACAATATACTTATCGCATAAACTCTTTAGAACTGCTCTTTTCTTTCGAAGGTTTTTTGGCAACGCAGCCTCTACTTTTTTTACAGCTTTCCCCTTCGTTTGCTTACATGTGTATGCTTGGTTATGCACATTCTCAATAAAATCAGCTCTCTTTTTTCGCCGCAATATTTTCTTTCGCTTTTCGTCAAGCAGATTTCGGTTTGATTTTAGTTTTTCCTTTTGTTGTTTTCTAAGCTTCCGTTCCCTTTCTGCTTCTTTGCGCTTATATAATTGCCACTTACCGTCACTTTCCTTCATCTTCTCCCGCCACTTCTTCATTCTTTCGGAACTCTTTTCGTGTATTTTTGCTTTCATCTATAAATTATAATTTTAATATTCTACACTGAAATAGTTTAAATGAATTTTCGTACTTACCGTCACGGACGCGACCAATTTAAAAACTCAATAAAATAGTTAATTCAACTGTTCAGGAAAAAATTATTTTACGTTTTGAAAGAAGTGCACATGCCTACTCAGCATCTGAGAACTTTCTTTTTTGAAGTGCATATTTGCTTGTAGGAACAACTTTTGTGGTTTTTTTGTAACGGACACGACACAAGGATAAGTATAAAGTCAAATAAGAAAAACTTCGATTTCTGAAATTTGTTCGATTTTATTTTATTGTTAAATGGAAGTACAGAAACAGCAAACTTACAGATATAATATGAATCTAGTTTGAACCAGCTAACTTTAAAATAAATGGAAGCAGTACATTTGTTAAAAAAAAGAGAGTAATGAAAATTCCGAAGATGCCTTTTTAAAAGTTATTTTTCAATGCAAAGCAACAAAAAGGAAATCCAACCAATTTAAATTTTCCGTTCTTGGTGGACCTTATTTGAGATTCGCCCATATATAAATTCATATTTATGTATGTAGGGATGGGTCAAGTTGCGTCCCATATGTGCCTTTGTAATGTTATTAACAAGCTTGGCCTAGGGACATTTTCAAATTTTTCTCTTTGGTTGACACATTTTCGGAAACACCCACATATACATTAAGGCGGTCTTTAATTAAACCACATGAAGAATTTTTACGGGCTCAATCCTCGAATCGGTAGTACCACGGTCAAGGATATCGCAAATAAAGAAGACGGCTAAGTTGACTTAAGAACCACCCTTATGTACATACATTTGCATCCATAAAAAAAAAAAAAAGTGATATGAAAACGGGTAAGAAGTTAGTTTGGATCCAAAACTTCACTTGATAAGGCTCGCCGATCTATGTATATAAAAATTTAGCCGTTTTTCGCGTTGTAATGAACTTTACGGAGAATGGCTGAACCGATTTTAACCAAACTTTGCCACATTGAAGAGACACATGTGGAGAAGGTTTATAACTAAAAAAAGGGGGTTATAAGAAAAGGGGGCGTGGCACCTCCCATACCAACTAAATTTTTCAAGCAGAATATCTGTGAAAGGGTTCAAGTTGGGACCTGAAAATTGATCCAGCCCCATATGATATCAAAAGCATTCTCACACATAAAAAGGGGGGTTATCAGAAAAGGGGGCGTGACACCTCCCATGCAAACTAAATTTTTCAATATAATCTTAGATTAGCAGTGAACCGGACAATGAACAATGTAATTGAAGCAACAATTTTGAAAGGCAAATTTAAAGGTGAAGATGTTTTGATTCCGCGTATTCCAATGATTCCAACAGATTTGCCTTTTAATTGTAAGCGAATTCAATTTCCCATTCGCCTTGTTTTTGCTATTACAATCAATAAGGCTCAAGGTCAAATACTTCAATTGTGTGGAATTGACCTAACTTATCCATGCTTTGGCCATGGACAACTGTATGTAGGATTTTCGCGAGTAGGGAAACGTTACTGTATATTTATACACCGCATGAAAATAAAACCAAAAATGTTGTGTATCAGAAGGCTTTAGAATAAGTTGTTAGTTTACAATAATTAGAGTAAGTCATAAATAAAACATTGTTATTAGAATAAGTCACAAAATAATGGCCGAACATGAATTAAATGATAAAACAAGAAAAAAACATTCATTTCTATTTTTCTTTCACCCAGCGAAGCGGGTGAGGGTCCCCTAGTTCTATATAAAAATTGTGCTCCAAATAACATTGCGATATCCTAGGACTGGATCACCTACTCCTACCGTTTATTATATTGATAACTGCGTTTTAAACAAAGTTTCAGAGATTAAAGATCTTGGAGTGGTTTTCGAGTCAAAGTTTTCATTTAATAATCACATCAATTTCATTCATTCAAAGGCTTATTCGGTATTGGGATTCATTCGACGATTCCACTGATTTTTCTGATCCATACACTTTTAAGCTTCTTTTTACTTCTCTTGTACGCTCCAACTTAGAATATGCAGTAATTTTCTGGAGACCCTACGATCAAAAATCGATAAACAGGATCGAACGGGTTCAAAAGATATTTCTAAAGTTTGCATTGCGTTCTTTACGGTTCGAGGATCCAATGCCTCCGTACCAATCCCGGCTATTGCTTATTGATCTATGCTCTCTAGAGAAAAGACGGTCTATTCTAGCTCTTTCGTTCATTTTCAATATAGTTAATGGCAATGTCGATTGTCCAACTCTTCTAGAGCGAATAAATTTTAACGTTCCGCAAAGAAATCTGCGAAGCTTTCTTCCTTTTTACGTTGCTAGTTGCAGAACTAATTTTGAAAGTAATGCACCTATTACGCGCGCCTTAAAAGAATTTAATGACTTATCTTCTTTTAAATTAATTGATTTTTCCTTATCAAGATCTAATTTTGTGTTGATCTTAAATTCTATTATTTGATAAGTATGTTTTAAAAATAATTATTATTGTCTCTTTAGCCTGTAAGGTACTTTGTACTGTAGATGGAAAATAAATAAATAAATAAATAAATAAAATAAAAAGAAATGCACTTAACTTTATCAAATGGAACTTCCTCACTTCCTCCACTACCCCCTTGTCCAGAAACTGTTCATGAAGACAATCTTTTTCATTTTATAAGGCACTTTTGGCTCCGTGTGAAACTTACCAATGCTGTTATAAACTATCCAAGTATATTAAGTATTCAAATCAAAACAGTTATCCAAAAACCCACCACGTGGCCACAAAGTTGGTCAAAAATTTTGGACAGTGAACTGATTTTTAGACTTGTTTCAGTTATCCAG
Source organism: Campiglossa producta (assembly GCA_964058755.1). NCBI lineage: Eukaryota > Metazoa > Arthropoda > Insecta > Diptera > Tephritidae > Campiglossa > Campiglossa producta. The sequence continues at coordinate 55,929,077 of CAXKVI010000001.1, read as the reverse complement.
GATTCATAATTCTTACATGGTGATCGTGGGTTTTTTTTTACTTTGCTTTGTATACATTTTCTTAACATTTGGTTATTTATCTGTCGCATTTCAAAAAAAATTTGAGATAAGAGAACATTGTTTTTTGGTCTTTTGGCATCCTAAAAGTGAAAAAAGATACTGTGTGCTGTTTTGGAAAACTACCTCAGCGAAAGGAGTTTCGTTTAAAAAACCCCCCTCTTGGGATTGGAGTCATAAGTCCCAACTTAGAACTTGGTTTATTTAGAACAAATTAATGAAATAAAATCAAATACTTTTATAACGTTTTTGAAGCTAATACTGTACATTTCAAATAGGGTTTCCATAGCATAAGTACCTACTGTAAGTAAGTAGTAGTTTCTTGTCATAAGGTTCACTCTATAATTCGATATAAAAATGCATACCTTTGAAACCGGTAAGGTTACACAACTTTATCTTCGAAAATGCTCAAGTAATTCTAATCGAATTACGGAGTTAGCCCTAATATTAACAGCATGTCTTTGTGTATTTTTTTCTATAAAAAGTGGGGTTGAAGTGTGAATAGCACTTTTTATAGCTTTGAAAGCCCTACATCATTTATGCTGTACTAGAAATACAAAATCGGTTCATAGATACTATAGCCTATGTGAAGAGTACTTTTCCAAAGAATGAACTATGAAAATATGACAAAATTTCGTTCAGTAGTTTGAGCCACTTCGTTACACAAAAATCTCCTGCAATTTTATATACCGCGCATTAAATCAAAGGCGCAACACGCTTACACAAAGGGCAGGTTAACCCAAAATATCATCCATAACATCTTGGGCGCGATTTCAAAGATACATACATATATGTACATTCAACATCGCTAACCTGGAGTAAAGGGTCCCATCGGATGCTAAGGAATAGAATATACAACCATACATGGGCTCGGCGATACAAATTTAAAAGTAAAAAGAGGACACGGTAATAGGGTGGTTTCTTGCACTGGGTAAAAGTAACTTGTGCAGACTTTGTAGTTATAGCAGTATCCGGATCTTAACGAGCGTAAAAGTAGCTCACAGCGAGCTAAATTGGAAACCCTATATGGAGAGATGGGTAAAAAATATATTAAGTGGAAATATCAGACTACCTTAAACTTTCTTTGAAATTGACGAGAAATAAAATATGAACATCCTATCGAGAAGGAACTGGAGCAAATATTTTGCCTGTCTATGACAGGAAAAACCCAAATAGGCTATTAAGCAGATCGAGAAAAGAAATATTCTAATCATGGACACAAAAATACATCCCAACAAACATTAAGGCTTGAGTTACGTTAGATCCAAAGTTCAGAACTAAGGGGCTTCTCAAACCCCAAGCGTTGTTTCTCAATACGAAAACCACTTGAGAATGATAACGTTCTCAACAAAAAGGTAATTTTTTTATATGAAAAAAAAACACGCTGTTTCTCAAGTTGAGAAAGGGATAGTTCTCAACTTGTACTCAAATGGGATTCTCTAATTGGACTCAAAGGTATGATGCAACTCTGAAAATAAATACCGAAAATAAAATAAAACATACATAATATAGTAGAAAATCAAGCTTCCATACATAATATTAATAATGTACATCATAATCATGTACATCATCTGTAATTTAAAACTCCATGGGGCATATTCAAAGTCGAGATAAAATGGGCACTAAAGTTAGCGTCAGCTTTTTGGCACCGTTTCTAGCGGCCTATCTGTCAAAAAAGCTGACGCTAACTTTAGTGCATATTTTATCTCGACTATGAATATGCCCCCATGACTCTGATAAATATTTTATTTACTCTAGTTTCTTCAAATGTAATGCCCACATGAAACTTTGAAGAATAATGTTAGATATTTATTTAGAAAATTATCGAGCTATCAAAAAATCTCGAAGGTTGGAGAATAATTGAAAACGATGTTGGATACTAATAGGGCTGATACATTAGCGCAAATCCGGAATTAACTGCGTTTTTGGTAATTAGCTTGAGCATAATCTTGATTATAAATTCCCAAAAATTAAGAAGATTAGAACAGATTTAAGACATTTGCGCTGGCAACACTCTTCAGATAAATAAACAAAAATAGCAAGAAATACAACCAAAATGAAACAACCTATATCCATAGCATAACTTGAGAACGATAAAGTTATCAAAATATCTCTAAGGTTGGAGAAAAATTAGAGAATTGCGTTAAATATCAACTTGAGAACTCTACAGTTTCTCAAAGTTTGAGAAAAAGTGAGTCACGAGGTAGGATATCAGAAAACGGTCTGATTCTGTCTGCTAGGACCCCGCTCTCTAGCCAATAGTAGCCACAATACCTTATGGAGCTGGGTGATTCCGCGCCTTAGAGAGGTATTCCGGTGCTCCATAAAGAACCTCAGAAGGTTAATTGGCCAAAACAAATGCTTTGCGAAATAAAGCGAAAACCAAGTACAGCAGCTTTTCAAAACAGCAATCGTGACCTAACCAAAGCTGAAATGATTTTAAATGTAATCGTAATACATAGTAGTTTGTGCGATTACATACTATTGGTTGTTAAATTTAAAATAAATATTAATATTTAAAATATAGTTTGATGCAATTGTAATCTACGTATGCAATCATGCTCTCGACTAAAGTAAATTGAAGGCTGAGTAAAAGAGCGCAATGTTTCAGAATACTTTTCAAGAACTCACCCGTTCTTCAACCAAACTCTCAGTCTTCGAACAGTATCATATCGCCCAGCTTTGATACGCAAACAAATTTGGTAGTTTGGAGTAGTTCGTATACCAGTTGCTTTTGTTTAAATTTTTCTGCGTGCATAAATTTCATCTCGAATAATAAAATGTTTCTCTTTTTACAGGTTGAAGATATTTATGACGCTATCGATATAGAAGACGACAAAGTAGCATTACATAATCAATTAGCAATTAACCAACCAGATATAATTGAACTAAGTCCTGCCGATTTAAATGTTGCTGCACAATCACCGAAACGTGCGCGCTTTAATATAAATTATTCGATTGGACCAAGCGGTGAATTGGAGAAGCATATAAAAGTGCAAAAGCAACATCATCACACACAACAACAACAGCAACAAAAACAAAATCAACAACAACACATGCAACAGCATCAGCATCATCATAATAATATAAAACAATTTAAAATGCAACCACAACATATTGTTGTACAAACAATAACAAATGGCAGTAATACAACATCAATACAAGCGATCAACACTGCAACAGGCACAACGATAGGTAGCGTAAGCGGCGCACTATCCTCAGTAACTAATGGTGGAATGCCAAATAATCGTCGCAAAATACAATTAATCAATAGAATTGTTTAAATAATTTTGTTGAAAAAAAAAAAACACAAAAACAATGGTAATTTACACAAAGAGCCACTCAGGCATTTGTTCCTAATGAACAGATAACAAATCTTAGATAGGTTTATAAAATATGTTTTTATTTTTGCCATACATTATGTATATTTAAATATTATATGATGCATAACACAAGCATATCTTTCTAAAAGCAAAAAGGGATATTTGCAAGTCTATGCGGAATAAAAGAATCAATCAGTCTTACCCCCATATTCATAAAAAATAAAATTGGTTTATAAAGCTTTTTAAAATGACATTTTCATTCAAATTTTGATTAACAAGAGCGTATTAAACCTTTTATATTTTTTATGAATAAGGAGGTAAGTCTCAAAAGTCGAGCAACCGTGTACCAAAATGAGACTTGGCCCTGGAATCTCTAACTGTGAGTTTTGAAATGAACAATTTTTCCCCATATATTTTAAATGGTGAAAAAGTGAAAATTTCAACACTCACTGTTAGAGAATCCAGGCCCTGTTCGTAACTCATTTTGCCTCTGTATTTTTTGGTAATTTCAGTTTATATTAAAATGTTTTTTTTTTTTTTTTTTTAATTCTAATTTCAAATTTAAATCTCGTATCCCAAACTGAACTTGCTAAATTTGCACAGTTTTTAAAACTAGATTTAGCAGGTTTTGTTTGTTTCTATTGATTTCACGGGATACTCTGAGTACATTTTCTAAAACAACACATCAATTATTACTCATACTTAATATACATAAAGGCATATCGTCGGCTAAGAGTGCAATCGAGCGACAGAAACACAATATGTTGGATTTAGCAGTTTTCCCATCAAACCATATTTGACTTTTGTATATGTATTTGAATGCGGGCCTCATATAACGTTGCAACCGCCATTTTTTTCAAAATGCGTTTTTTTGTGGATTCTTATTCTGGCGGCAGTCTTCCATTATTCTAAAAAAAGAGAGATATTTTGAGTATTTTTTGGGCTCCAAGCGCAAAGAGAGAGCCATTTTTAACTAGCGACCATATGGCGACATCAAACTGTTTTTTGCTTCTACCGAAATTTTTTATTTTGTCGTTTGCAACGTTACTTGAGGTGCGCATTCATTTATTCTAAGGGGTTTATTTTGTTTGCTAACTGCAGAATCATCTACTCCTTCGAACAACATCAAAAAGCTAATTTCGCTAAAACTGGATTTAGCAGCTTTACACTTTTAGCGATATATGTACCTTAAAGAAGATTACAAACCGAGCTTCTCTTCCACATGCTTTAATCCGACTCGGAACTGCATCTGCGGCGACATACATATATATTTTTATGACAAAAAATCACTCATAGGACCACTTCCTAAGAGCGACGACGACGTTTTTAGAAAGACGTTGTTTTCAATATTATTTTTGAAGTTACTTTTATTTGGAGAAAAGTAATCAGTTTTTTTAATATAACGGACAATACAGAACATAAAAGAATGATTAATAATAGATGTATTTTGTAATTTAGTCTCAAGTGATTAAATTTGAGATGCTTCATTTTGTGACTAGAAATTATTTTGGTATTCTGTAAGAGAAAGTCACAAGAAATTCTCCAATGTCTTCAATAATATGTGGTGAAAATAGAAATTACATAAATCTTACCAACAGTATTTCACAGTGCTACTGTACAACACAGGCCCGTTTATTCTTCAATATTTTCGTTTGTCTAGCCTAGAACCAGCTCACTGTTTTTTTAGGACTAGAGACGTGAGACAGCAGCTTACTGAATACCAAATTGTCTCAAGTTTGAATTAACCACGAAAAGTCTCTTTTAGTAACTAGAGTTTACCGAATTCACCTATTAGAACGACGATAAGACGGTTGATTTATTTCCCACCTAGCGCACTGTCTAAGAAAAAATTGCTATCTAAATGATGTTGTTCGTATTTATGTTAAGTATAAGTAATTGAGGCTTGTTGTTATTGTTGTTGTTGTAGCGAGGTGTAGCCCTGCCTAAATGTCAGACAGGGTCACCCCGAGTGTATTGCTCTTGGCCGGGTCGATATAAGAAAACGGCCCGGGTCGTTTCGGCACGATGGGTACAGCACAAGTACTGGTACCGTTCTCGTAGAACCGGCAATACAAGAAACTAGCCGTGTAGGCCATGTAGGTCATTTAGCGTTACCCAGGGTGCACCAACTGGGAGGCGACCTACTTTTACACCCCTAATTTGGCAGTTCATCATGTTGTGGTAATTGAGGCTCCATCATGTCTTTCACAAAAATGTCACATTTCCAGATCTTAAATAGTTGAGGAATTAAAAGCATGCACATGTAAAACATAGTCAGGTTTATTCAGATTGTCGAAACGATAGTGAAGGTGTCACAAATTTTGGAATGTGAAAAAGAATATTTTTTTGGCTGAACTTCGCCAAAGATCGACTCTCGTTTCGACAATCAGAATGAGGTCGAATACCTTTTTGGTCAAATTAAGATTTTTGATAATGCCAAAAGCTTGCATATCAGTTGTAAAAAAAGTAAATTATCAAAAAATCACTACATAGTTGCAAGCAGATCTGTTAAATTAGAATTAGGATTAAAAAAATGCAAAACTTATCAAAACTAATATAAGTATAAATGCGAAAAAAAAAACAAATAATGATTACTTCAATTATTTCGTTGGCTGAGTGGAGGATTAACCTAATTAAAAATATTTTTCAAAAACTTTCGAGTCCCAAAATTTTTCCAATAACACCTAATTCTTAGAATGAGTTTCAAAAGCGTTCCATTTAAAAGATTTCAATACATTTTCAGCTGAGATAGGGCATTTTTGAATCAAGTTTTCAAAAAGGGTGTTATTGATAGGCAGTTTTTGAATAATATAATAGGGTAGTCTTTCCCTCAGACGTCGATTTGTTCATGTTTTGTTTATTCATGATTTACTTTTTTTTTTTTTTAATTTTATTGGCAAACAGTTGATACAAATCGCGAACAAATGTTTTAAATTAAACATATAAATAAGACTAATGATAATTAACAGATCTGATTGAATATAAGGGCTATGTGCTTACTTGATTAATTGAAAAAAATGCAATTATAAATCGCTCAATTACTCGATTAGTCAAAATTTTTAATAAAAAAAAAAACAAATTAATATTTAATTCAAATCAAAAAGGCGGTTTACATATCGATGAATCTCATTTTAAATTAATCCAAAAGTAGTTTCTTTGGATACAAATCTTCAATTATGCAAAAAAAACCATAAATCGAGTAATTGAAGTTGTGATTAATTCGAATTTCGAATAATTATTCAAGCGCATAGCCCTTTTTAAAATACAAATATCCTTTTTTGCTTTTATGAAGAGAAATTTATTCAAACTAAAAATAAAACTTTTTAGGGGACGATATTAAAATACACTAAAATGGTTATGATTGCAATACGGTCTAACAAAAGGTATGCAATGAAACCGAGATATTCATTACGCAAACCTTGTTTTGAGCCATTAACATTTTGAATCAGTCCTATTTCAATTGCACTATAAAGCTATATTGAAAATGATGCCTCTAATAGCGGAAATACAAATGCATTTATGTACATATGTATGTATGCGTTTCAATGAAGTCTCAATGTTATTTTAGACGTTTTTAAAGTATACATTTTTTTTTTGTAAATTTACTTGGCATGAAATATGTAGTCACAAGAAAGTAGTTGAAAATTGTATGTGTTTAACACGTTACTTGCATATATTTTGGCTTAGTTATCTACGTGTGTAGACATTATATATAACAAATTAAATATGTTAAAAATTGAATTTGGCTCGTGCATATAATCATTTACTTTAAAAACGAATATACATACTAATATTGTTTGAATAAGAAGAATACGCTTAAACAATGCGTTTGGCGCAAAATTATTTAGGTATTCAACTATACATATATTCTTTGCTTTGTGTGAATTAACCATTTAAAGTTATCATATGAGTCGATACAAATCAAAGTCGCTTAAGTCCCTATCATAGCAAATACTGCTATTTTTCAAAATTATCTTACGAAGGACTTAATCAGGTTTGCTATATATCGACTATATAATGTAGTAGACTAAAATTCGCGCAATTTTTTATTACAAATTTGAAATATGTATTAATATTAAAATTAAACCTGATCAAGTCCCCCGTAAGATAATTTCGGGAAATTGAATTTATTTGTTTCCGTATTTGCTATGATATAGAGACTTGAGTGACTTTGATATGTATCGACTCATATGTCATATGTGTGTGTGTATTTCGTAGCAAATACATTAGTATTAGTCATTTATTTAAAACCCCTATTTTTCATAGCTCACATTAGCATTCTATGTTAAACAATTTCCTATAAGCAAAGTGCTGCCACCTTTACTATACAAATATCTAAATATGCGCACTATATAGTATGACAACAATCATTAAGCCATTCATACATAATTTTGTGGTTTCTATACGATTTTTTAGATCACATGTCAATTGCGGGGCATTTCCTATTAATGAGCTCAATTCTAAATCCTATCTAAATGGTTTTAGGTTAAAAAAAAAACACTTCGAACTTAAATTTTTTTATCTCATCTGAACTTATCTTAAAAAATAGTGCTTAGTAAACTTACTGCCTATAGATCCCAATTTTTTTTTCGGTGTCTTAGCTTAATCATAATTACATAATATCTTATACAAATTTAATTCGAAATTAAGTTCGAAAATGCCTCAATTTCAGTTTTCAATATTTTTCTAAAAGAAATTTAATTTAAAAGTCGTTAAATCTATATACTGAACTTTGTGCACATATTAAAAAGTTTTGAAATACTTGGAAAACTTAAAACCAAAAATTAAAAAAAAAAATATAAAAAAAATATATCTCAGGAACCAGAAATACAAATTTCAGGCTCATCAAATTTTAGGACCACAAATATTAAGAATTCCTTAAACATTTTTCGTCTTCTTCCATGTCCAAACAATTAATCGACGAGCGGAAGATCACCCTATTTAAAAACGACCTATCTCAGTATGAGTCGCAAAAACACCATACCGCACACTCAATCAAAAAGAGGTACAACTGGATCGCACAAAAGTAAATTGAACAAGACAAGCAAAACAAAAAAAATTGTATGTAAGAAAGTGGCCTGAAAAAATTTTGAGCTGTGACGGTTTTTGATTTAGGGTGCAATGCATCAATATAATTTTGAGATAGGGCGTTTTTGAAAAGTATTTTGAAATAGGATGATCTTTCACTCAGCAGTATTTCGTTTTTTTCGGTTTTCATATTTGAAATGTGTCAAATTTTTTCAGCACTTTCGGAATTGACATGTTTTCAACAACCTGAAAAAAAAATGCTAAAAATAAAAATTAGACTGACGCTAACAAAAATAGCAGATGGACAAATAAATGAACTATTATAGGAAACATCGCTCTTTTTGGACACGAATAAAATTTTATGAACTTGACGAATTAAAATTTTAGTTTTGTAATTTTCTTTTAAGTTTCTTAATTTTTTTTCATGATACAATTTGATCTCTCTTTTCTTGATAAAATTACTTTTTAAACTAATTTCCCTCAAAAATAAACCCTATTTGAATGGAAAATTCTTTTATAATATGTAAGAAAAGTGTTTAACTGTAAATGTAAATTCTTTTTATATTTTTACCAAAGTTAAAATAACAATGGCATTTCACTAAGGCGCAGCTCATTTTAATAAAGAGAAAATAGTACTTCTTTTAGTAAATATTTTCAAACAAAATTTGGAAAAGTCTCACTCATCCACGAAATTTTATGCAATGCGGAAAATGGTACTAAATTAGTAGATATTAAATTTAACTTAATATTAAAAAAAAAAAATTATTTAAAAAGTCTCACTCACTTATCCACATAATTTTATACAATGAGGAAAATAATACTAAATTCAACTAATTTAAATTTTCATGTTAATTTATTATTTTCAAACGAAGATTTTAAAAGTCTTGCCTTTTTGCAAAATTGTATACCATACGGAAAATAGTACTAAAATTACTTAAAAATTGCGATTTAGTACCAATTTTTTGTAAACTGTGTACAATACGGAAAATAGTACTAAACTTAATTAATTCAATTCAATTTCAATATGTTTCGCACAGTTTCACTTACATATCTACATAATTTTATACAATAAGAAAAATAGTACTAAAATTGACCCAATATGTCTAAGGGCCACTTGCATAAAAGCCGATAACGACTAATCGGTGATTAACTTGACAGCTAACCATACAAGATACGTCAATTAAACTCCGATTAGTCGTTATCGGCTTTTATGCAAGCGGCCCTAAGTATTTATTTTCGTGTTATTTGAGATTTCGAAATTTTGTTTTAAAATATTATGGCTAGTCATTCAAAGGCGTCGCAGATTTGAATTATATTAACCTCCCGAAACCGAAGGCTATTGCTGCCTACGTAAAAAACCTTTTTAGCAATAGCTCCAATATCTAAGGCCGTATCATGTAATTCGATAGGAAAGAAATTTCATTCGCATTTGAAAAAAAAAAAAAAATGTATGTGAGTTGAGAGCTTTCGAATAGCATATGATTGAATTAACAATTAGCATAGAATCAAATTACATGATAAGGTCCCTGGCGCCAAAATTGTCATCCTTTTAAAAATTGGTTTGCCTTCAGCAATCTCCAAATAGTTAAATGAATGAAGTACTTTTTTTTATAAAAAAAATTGTTCTTTTAAATTCCCTATTGTTAATTTCTTAACAATTAAGAACTCACAGTGGGAATCTTAATTTATCAAATATCGTAAATACACTTCTGGTGCTTTATTTTTGTCCAACAAAGTCTCGTACGAGCCTCATTTAATATCACAGTACTGCCAAAGAGATCCCTTTTTTACTGCTACGGTACTGCGAAATTAATTGAAGTTCTAGCAAATGAAAGACAATTTTTTAGAGAAATAATTTGAAGTGACAGGTTATTAAAAAAAAACCAAATGTTATCCTTTAAGTATGTTTGTATCTCTTCCTACCAATATTTTATATCATAAGTAAGAGTCCCTACTGTAAATATTAGTTTAAAGATTCAACAACTATTACTACTACACCTTGTATTTTTCAAAGGCGTTATTATATTTAAACATACATATCCATGTACAAACAAAACTCACTCTTAAATATGCATAAATCATTAATTTCTTCCCAACAAACACCGATCACCAAAAACTCAAACGTTTTAGAAAACATCTATCCTCAAGTTTTTCGCAAATGTTCTTTATACATATATGTAACGGGATTATTTGTTGAACTATGTATGTATATTAAATAAAATATTCAATAAAATTTAACTGCGTAAAGGGAAACTCGATTTTTATTAAAATGGGTTTTTGTTTTGCATGATTGCAAACCAGCCGTTTAGTTTGCGAACGCTATCAACGGTTATTTCACCTCAAATTGAAAACGAATTGAGATTACCTAGAAATGTTTGTTGGGTTATTTGTACTTGCTGAAATGGTTTTTTTTTTAACAAAACTTTGAAATAGTACAAACTTACTAACATATTCAAACAAAATATGATTGGTTTATAAAGCATTTTAAAATTATAATTAATAATTTTTATAAAAAATTGTAATTTTGAAAGCTTTATAAACCTTTTTTTATTTTTTATGAATATGGGGGTTAATTTACATAAGTATATATATATATAAAAAAAAAACAAAGAAAATATAACAAAAATAGTTTACTATTATTATTATTTTTACGTGTTCTCACGTAAGCAACGAAATCGTCTATACATATTGTATATTATAAGTGGTAGTGTATGCATTTAAAAAATGGAATTTTATAACAAATTTTTTGGGCGTGAACATATTTTTGAATGTGTTAAAAAGTATATCATTTATATACAAAAAAAAAAAAATATTTGTATGTATTTAAATGTATAGATGATATATGTATGTAAAGTTTAATGAATGATGTCGAATGTCGGCGTGAATTTAAATCTACAAGCAACGCAATTCTAAATATTTTCGTGGAATTTTTTCCCAGAATATTTTTTTTCCCGTAAAAATTTCAACTATTTTCATTAGACAGACAAATAATTGACAGAGGCGAATTTCACATCAGCTGTTTTGGCAACTGGTATCATGGCATTGCGAATTTTTATTTTTCCTTTAGACATTTAAGAGCTGAAAAAATCCCCCATGATTTTAGAATTGCGCTGAATATGTATATCAACTATATATCGTCGCTTGGGGCGCGTAAAAACAGCGTAATAAATAAATAAAATAACAATTATGGAAAACACATATTTTCCTCGAAATAAAGCAATGCAATACCGCGTATTTTTCAAAAAGTTATATTTTTTGCAGTTTGACTGCTTTTTTTTGGTAAATTATTATATGTACAGTGGTGGCCATATCATTTCGCGCTTTCAGAGCTCCTGGAGATTTACACTTTGCTAGAGTAAAATTTAATGAGCTACAAAACTGCATAGTCAGATTTTTTTCTAGAGAGCCCAGGTCAAAAGTTCAAAATCTAGTCCTAAGTTTGCTGAGTTTTTATGAATTTTGTGTAAAGCGTTAAAAAGCCACTTGAATGGCATTAGTTACAACATGAGTGGTATTTGTAAACAAAATTAGGCAAAATGTAATATGAAAGACACTAATGGTTGAAACTCGCCGTTATAGTCGGTTGCAATGATATGGCCACCACTGTACATGGTAAGGCAACCCAACACGAAATAAAATGCAAGATCAGTACAAGATTGGAGCAACGGTTCAACAAAAAATTAGTTTTTTCTTCCTCCTACACAATTTGGTTTCTATCAAATACGCGGTATTGCACGCCAAACGTCGATATATGTTATAGACTTCATATCGTCGCTCGGCGCGCAATACCACGAATTTGCGTATGTACCAAAACCTCCAAAATCGAGATTTCGTTACCCTGACTAGGACTCATCGGTCTAAATGTATTTACGTCAAAATTCCGCCGTTTTTATCAACAAAGCCCCAAATAAATAAGTAAAGTAACATTTATGGAACCTATTTTCTTTGAAATAAACAATTCAATACCGCGTATTTTTCAAAAAGTTACACCGCATTGCTTTTTGAAAATACGCGGTATTGCGCGCCGAGCGACGATATATGTATATTTGGATTTGTTATCATAACTAATTAAAATAAGTACTCTTTTATTTTATACATACATCAGAAAATACATTCATGCCTAGTATCTATGTAAGTAATGTAGAGTGAAAGAAAACATTTGTCATGTAATTTAGTAACTAGGTGCAAATGCATTTTTTTATTTTTTATTTTTTTGAAAATGATTAAATATTTTGTAATTGAACAAAAGAAAGTTAGAACAACAAAAAAAAAAAATAAATAAAACTAGTTTTTTTTATAAAATTGTTAAAAACTAGTGTATACATTACATTTGTAAAAAAATAGAAAAAAGTCCAAATAAAAATATATATATTTCATAAAAAAAAAATAAAACAACAAAAAATCCAACACAAGTAATTATTTTATTGAACAGATAAAGCTATTAAAGTCAAACGAAATCAAACACTGAAGATTGCGGATCGCCGAAACCGGTTTGTTACAAAACCAAAATTGACAAGGGATGACGAAAAATGGTTTCAATAGGTGCAGCGACACGCCCGCGGGCGTTATTTCCTTTTCAAAAGGGAAATAACGCCCGCCGACAAAAGGAAATTATGCCCGCGGGCGTTATTTCCTTTTGAAAAAGAAATAGCGCCCGCGGGCGTTATTTCCTTTTTTTTGGAAATAACGCCCGCTTTCAAAAGTAAATAGCCCCGTGTGGAAGTTTAAATTTTAATTTTTTATTTTGATAAAAATTGAAAATATTTAGTCTTATTAATTTATCATTTACTCAAAACTGAGTTAAAAATACTGGGTCTATTAAAAAATTTTAATTTTTTATTTTAATAAAAATACTGGGTTTATTAAAAAAAAGCGCCGCAGTCGAAAATTTGTATTTATTAAAATAAAAAATTTAAATTTTTTAATAGACCCAGTATTTTTAACTAAGTTTTGAGTAAAGTTAGATTAATAAGGCTAAATATTTTAAATTTTTATTAAAATATTTAGCGTTATTAATTTATCATTTACTCAAAACTTAGTTAAAAATACTGGGTCTATTAAAAAATTTTAATTTTTTATTTTAATAAAAATACTGGGTTTATTAAAAAAAAGCGCCGCAGGCGAAAATTTGGAATTAAAAATCGCGCGATTTTTTATTTTAATAAAAATTTAAAATATTTAGCCTTATTAATCTAACATTTACTCAAAACTGAGTTAAAATACTGGGTCTATTAAAAAAAGTGCCGCAGGCGAAAATTTGGAATAAAAAATCGGGCATTTTTAAATTCCAAATTTTCATTTTTTATTTTAATAACAATTTAAAATATTTAGCGTTATTAATTTATCATTTACTCAAAACTGATTTAAAAATACTGGGTCTATTAAAAAAAGAGAATCGCGCGATTTTTAATTCCAAATTTTTATTTTTTATAATTATTATTGTTATTATTATTATTATTATTATTATTATTTAAAGGAATGCAAAGATTTAATAATTTTTATTATTTTATTATTCGAGAACTTTAAATTTCCGCACGGCAATATCTCCTTTTGTCAACAGGGGCGTTATTTCTTTTTCAAAAGGGAAATAACGCCCGCTACAATAGGAAATAGCGCCCGCGGGCTTTATTTCCTTTTTAAAAAGGAAATAACGCCCATTATCAAAAAGAAATAGCGCCCGCGAAGTTATTTCACTGCCCCGTTCTAATATACATCTACACCTTTTCAAGTTTATAATGAGAAAATGTAAGTTTATATTGAGAAAACAAAAGTTGATAATGAGAATTGTGAGTTCATATTGAGAAAACAAAGGTTTATAATGAGAAATGTAAGTTCATATTGAGAATACAGAAGTTAATAATGCGAAATGTAAATTGACATTGAGAATACCCAAGTTGATAATGAGAATTGTAAGTTCATATTGAGAAAACACAAGTTAATAATGAGAGAGTGTAAGGTGATATTGATATCGAAATTTTCTCATTATCAACTTACATGTTCTCATTATCAGTTTACGTATTCTCAATATCAACTTGCAATTCTCATTATCAACTTGTGTTATCTCAATATCAACTTACAATTCTCATTATTAACTTGAGTATTCCCAATATCAACTTACATTTCTCTTTATCAACTTCCGTATTCTCAATATCAACTTACATTTCTCATTATCAACTTTTGTTTTCTCAATATAAACTTACATTTTCTCATTATAAACTTGAAAAGGTGTAGATAAGTAGGAGTTTAACCTGCCACAATAGGTTAGGTTAGGTTAGGTTGCGAGGGCAGGACAGAGTGCAGGACCCTGCCCACCACTTAGGCCAGTCAAGTTGGCCCATTGTGATACCCTATGCGGTCTTAAGACCCACCCCATATCCGAGAGACAAACATCAACACTCTCACAATCTCACACTTGGATTAGAGGATCAAACCAGCTCGTGGAATCAATGAATTTCGATAGAGCCCTAATATCCATTTTTGAAACCTCCGTGAGGTCATCGATGAACGGTTGGCCGAGAATAGCCAATCGTCTTCTGCTGAGTGCAGGACAATGACACAGCAGATGTTGAACACTCTCCTCCTCTTCAATACATCTGCAACTGCGACAGTAATCGTGAGTTATTACGCCCATCCTAGCACCATGTGTGCCTATTAAGCAGTGCCCTGTTAACACCCTTATCAGTGATGAGACACCGGATTTATTAAGTGACAGCAGACAGTTAGTGCGTCCTTTGTTGTACGAAGGCCAAGTTAGCCTTGATATCTCGCACGTCGAGAGACCTGACCAGAGCTCATTTGCCCTTTGTAAGGTATTTGTGCTAGCTCGGAGTTTGAAAGATGCCATGGGAATGCCTACCAGATCATTTCCTGGAAGGAGATGAGTGGTGGTACCTCTTCTGGCCAGCTCATCCGCTATACAGTTGCCTTCAATATCCCTGTGACCAGGTACCCAAATAAGGCTGATACTGAAGTGCTGAGCCATCTCGTTAAGAGATCTGCGGCATTCAGTTAGCGACTTTGTGTTGTCGACATATGAGTTCAGTGCCTTTAGCGCGGCCTGACTATCTGAGAAGATAAATATCCGTTTGCCGTTTTGGGGCGTAGACGCTAGGCTTTTCACTGCACCGTGTATTGCCAGCATTTCTGCTTGGTACACGCTGCAGTGGTCGGGAAGACGAAAGGAGATCTCTAGTCCCAGGTCCGGTGAAAAAATACCTCCACCCACCTTCCCTTCAAGCTTAGAGCCATCGGTGAATATGTTCATGGCATTCCGCACAGTATGCGGTCGGTAATCCCATTCTTGTCTTGTGGGTATTTTCACCTCGTAGTTCCTAACGAACACGTTGCTTGGCGTGCAATAGTCAGTATGTAATGGTATGCTCACAGGTGCATGGGAGCCTAAAATTGTAGCGTGACCACATGTACCGCCCTTCCATACGTCGGTCTCCCTTAGTCGCAGAGCTGTAATCACAGCCATTTCTTTAGCCACCAGATCGAGTGGTGGAAGATTCAGCATCGTGTTGAGTGCTTCTGTCGGAGTGGAGCCGAGGGCCCCGGTTATGCAGAGTTCTGAACTCCTTTGGACTTTTTGTATCTGCTTGAGGTACGTGTTCTTGGTTAGTGCCGGCCACCAGACCAGCACACCGTACAGTAAAATTGGACGAACAATAGCTGTGTATATCCAGTGCACCACATTGGGAGAGAACCCCCACGATATACCAATTGCTCTCTTGCAAGTAAACAACGCGCATGTTGCCTTTTTAACTCGTTCCGCTATATTGTCGCTCCAGAGTAGTTTCCTGTCTAGAATAACTCCTAGATATTTGACTTTGTCACTGAGTACTAAAGTTGTATTCCCAATTTTTGGTGGTATTAAGTTCGGTATTTTGTACCTCCTAGTGAAGAGGACAAGTTCGGTTTTCTCGGGGTTAACCTCCAAACCTGAAGCGTTCGCCCAGTCGCATACTTTAGTTAGAGCATTTTCCATTAAATTGCAGAGGGTTTGAGGAAATTTTCCCCGAATGATAACGCAGATGTCATCGGCGTACGCGATCACTTGGTAGCCTTCAGCTTCCATGAGACGTAGAAGTTGGTTTACAGTAACCAGCCACAGGAGCGGAGAGAGAACACCTCCTTGCGGGGTACCTCTGTTAACGAGTCTGTGAACCGAATTACCGCCTAGCTCCGTAGTAATCCGTCTGCTAATAAGCAATTTGCGGATAAACTCCACAAGGCAGGCATCGACCCGCAGACCCGTTAACGCCGAGGTGATGGCTTCCGGTAGAACGTTGTTGAAGGCACCTGCTATATCAAGGAAAGCCACTAGTGTATATTCCTTTGTGTCAATTGACTTTTCTATAACAGATACCAGAGAATGCAAGGCAGTGTCAGTCGATCTACCTTTACTATAGGCGTGTTGAGCCCGCGACATGTGAGTTGAGTCTATCGATCTTCTGACATAGTCCTCCAAAAGTCTTTCCATAATTTTAAGTATAAATGAAGATAGGCTTATTGGCCTAAAATCATTAGGTTTAGAATGGGATGGTTTCCCGGATTTTGGGATAAATACTACCTTAACCTCTCTCCATGATGCAGGTACATAGTTGAGCCTGAGGCAACTAACAAACATGGTCTTCAGCCAGGGCTTAATAAGCTCGGCTGTTTGTTGTAACTGGGCCGGGAATATTCCGTCCGGTCCTGGCGATTTGTAGGGCTTGAGACTGGCCAAGGCCCAGTCCAGCTTTTTATCATCGGTTATTTCCTTTATCAGCTGATCCGAAAGCATTTCATTCCCGACCGTAGTAGTAGCCGTGACTGTGCATGTCGGAAAGTGAGCATCCAGAAGCAGATTCATTGTGTCAGTGCTCGAATCGGTCCAATTCCCATCCGGCATTTGTATGTGGCTCAGTGTAGCTGGCGATTTTGAGAGCACCTTCCTCAGGCGCGAAGCTGCAGATGTTGATTCGATATTGTTGCAGAAATTCACCCAGGAGGCCCGTTTGGCCTTGCGAATTTCTTTCTTGTAGTTACTTAATTTAGTTTTGTGAAGTGCCCAGGATGTTGCGCTACCATCCTGTTTGGCTTTGTTAAAGGCCGACCTACATGTCCTTCTGAGATTATCTAGATCGGACGACCACCAGGGTGGTCTGTGGGTTTCAGTTAACTTTTTAGGCGGACACGCCTTGTCTAGAGCAATCTTGCAGTGTTGATTGAAGGAGCTGACGAGGTCGTCTAGCTCCTCTTCCTTTCTAGGTGTTACCAGCTGATTTGACAAATATTTGCGAATAAGCTTTTGGTAGTAACCCCAATTTGTTTTCCTAATATTCTGTATATATTTCGGACTTGTATGTAAATCTACTAAGGAGAAGCTAATGTATCTATGGTCTGAGAAGGAGTGCTCGCCTAACACCCTCCATGATTCTATGAGGTGACTGTGAGAGTCAGTGACCAACGTTATATCGAGGACTTCCTCTCGGTTTCTTGTTACGAAGGTGGGTTCATTCCCCGTGTTACATATACTTAGGTTAGTGCCTAGTAGGTAGTTATAGAGTGACTCACCTCGCTCATTTGTGTCAGTGCTGCCCCATTGGTTGTGATGGGCATTAGCGTCGCCGCCTAGCACGATGATATCGTCCCGTGGTTTTGAGGAACTCACGAACTCTCTAAAGTTGTTTGATGGTAGTGGTCCTTGGTGATCGTGAGCTAGATAGAATGATGCGAACCTGCAACTTCTACCTAGCCCCTCGACGCTTATCGCTGTCAGATCTCCGTCACTAAACTGGGGTAAGAGAAGAGCGTTAATATTTGATTTAACTAAAATACACGTTCGAGGTTTACCTTTACCTGTTGCGCTATAAAGCTTGTAAGTAGGGGTCCTCAAACCACAGATCCTATCTCCAGTGATCCATGGCTCTTGAACCAGGACAATGTCTACTGCGCCTTTTGAGAGCTGCAGTAGTAGTGCGGCCGAAGCAGCTTTACAGTGATGGAGATTAATCTGGAGGACCCTCATCACTTTTTTTTGCGCTCTCCTCTGTGAGCGTCACGTCCGAGTCGCCGTCGCTCAGAAGCTGACTCTCGGAGTAGAGTCTCCTGAGAGCCGAGCCACCGTCCGAGCTGGACGACGCGAACCCACTCCCTGTGTCAGACGCCACTGACTGCCTGTCATCCGCGTCCACCTCCATATCATTTTCACTGGGGGGGGGAGCTCCACCTCCGGATTTGATGTGAGGTTGGCTAGGGCCTCGGTATCGGACTTATATACCTTGAGGACCACCTTTTCATAGCCATACCTCACTACGTACTTGCATCGGGCCAGAGCCTCGATGCTTGCCTCATCCAGAAGCAGAACGATCTGCATGGTAGCCTTATCGGTCTTATCCACGTTCACCACCCTCCAGTTTGATGTAGGCAGCTCAGGGTTGTACTCCTGCAGCACATCTAAAATCTCATCTGGTTCCGTGCAACCAACTGGAATCCAAACTCTAGCCCTTGGGCGTTGCGGGATATCAACCGCGTCCACTGCCCTCAAGCGCGCGCCGGGATAAACTTCTCCTATGCGCTGTATGCCAATTTTGTACAGGTCCACGGACCTGCTGTCATCGCAAGCGATCAGCTTCACGTTGCCCTGGTACCAACCCGCATCGGCGTAGTTGGGTGGAGGACCAGGGTTGTCACGTTTGACCTGTACAGCCACTTTTGCGAGCGCGGCCCTGATCCACTTCCACTGCTGCTTGGGGATCCTGCCGTCTACGTTGCTCTCATCTATTACACCAATGATCTTGCGATCCTTGGCAATGTCAGCGAAGGACCTCGTCGGTCCTCCTATTCTGGCCCTTTTCGGTGCCGTAGGGATGGTTTCCTCCAGCGATCGGTTTCGCTTAGAGGTTTCCCCCTTGTTGTTAGCGCCATACAGCTCAACCTTAAAATCCGGCAATATCCGCCGAGCCCACGCAAGATCGCGCTGGAGCTTCGCCCAGGCCTCTGCCGAAACGTCTTCCTCCCTTATCGGTGAGGTCGCGTTCCTAAATAGGATCCGGGCTGCCGACCGCTTGTCATTGTGGTTGGGCTTGGTGGATTGCCTGCCCGCCAGGTCCTCGACCCTAACGACAGCACCAACATTCCTGGAGCCACCAGCCAAGGGCTCACCAGACGCTTTACGCTGAAAGGCAAGACCACTTGTGGAGGCTACGGGGTTGATAGCCTCGTTTTTGGCCTCCCGATCGGAACCCCTGGAGGAGGCACCGATCATCGGACTACTCAGACCGGTTTTACACTCGGCCCTACTACGTCGAGCTGCAGCAGCAGCAATGGAACGCTGGGGAGTCCTCTCAGCTTTACTAAGGTCCGGCTTGGCCGTGACCTTTTTAACGGAGCGAACTCCTGTTGGCTTTTTTTGAGGAGACCCAGACTCCTTATTTTTGTTGTTGTTGTTGGGAAAATTGTTCATGTTTGAACCCACGAGTTGCGGAGAAAGGGGAAGGTCCACCCTGGGCAGAGATCCGCATACCCAGGGTAAGGCTAATTAGAATCGGAGGTCGCCAGGTATCCGAAGCACTCCGTTAGCGACTGGGCTATTTTAGGGCCCCCAGCCAGGCTGATCCTCGGCACGGGTCGTATGACACCTTGATCCAGCCCATTTCAAGGAGGGAAGATAGGAAAGGGGAGGGAGTGGACTGTGATAGAGGCTACGAGTAGCGGAAGGAAAAATCAGGTAAGAGGGGGGGGAGAGGTCGCCGCTCGAATTAGCCGCCGAAGCGTTACCGGGTGTCACCACGTGGAGGCTCCACCCCCACTTGGAGGAGGAGGGTGCATGCACCTACGAGTCGACGGTTTGAGGTGGCGCTGGTGTGTGCAAGGCGCGAGCACCCCCATGAAAGACACCCCACCTGCCACAATATCAAGAACGTAATTCAGCCAGAGCGACCCTTGTTATGGTCATAGAAGGCGACGCTAGGTCAAGCAGTTGTTGCGGTTTGCAGCAATTTAACAGAAACTGCATTTAATTATGCTCTCTGTTTGCATTTTTGTCTCGTGTAATTGCGAAAAAGGGACATAAGGAGACATCCAACAGCAGTACTGAGGGCGGTGTTTTGACAGGCCTGACACGGATCCCAATGAGTGTCAGCAAGCCCCGGCGACCATATCGGACGGCGTTGTCCAGGATCGGCTAAGTAATTGCCTTGTAAGTCGCCTTCAGCCTGTGTTTGCTTTGCCCCAGCTAGCGCTTTGAGGATGTTCGATACCATCACCCATAAAGGCCGAATTATTTAAAACTTTGAAGGATCCACTTTTATACAAAGTTGCTTTACCTTTCGCAAACTTTGTATGGAAATGACAACTTCAAAGTTTCTGGTCACCCACATACGTAGATTTCTACGTGCAAATTGGAAAGCACCTGGGCGTGGTTGACTGTGTCTAAAGTTTGAGACAAGTCAAGCGCAACTAGGACCGTTCTGTTATTAGGCATTTCTGGTTGAGTCCGTTAGCTATCTCAGTGTTAATGGCAGTGAGGGCAGATGTCGTACTCCTCATTTTGCGGGAGCCCCTGCGGCTTGCCATGGTTTAGTAACGGGACCACGGTTGCCTGCTTCCATTTGTCGGGTATGACAAAAGTATGTCATGTATAATATGGAAACGGCCGTAAGGTACTTCAATCCCTCTGCCGATGTTTTTTAGGTGCACCATCTCTATATCGTCAGGCCCAATGGCCTTGGAATTCCTGGCCTTCCTGATGGCCCTTTTCAACCCCTGAAGCGATGATGGAAACGGGGGCATTATTTTTGTGTTTATGCGCTCGTCTGACGTCCACCTCTAGCCCTGTCCTTCGCAGGATGTGGTATGGCAAAAGGCCTTTGCACATTTCCATGGGCCATTGTAGGTCTTATCACCAAAGGAGATGTCAATATTCCTATGCGCGTTGTTGGGTTGGACAGGGCTTTGACTGTGGACTATAATTTTCCAGCCCCAGTAGAGAGGTTACAAAACCTGTGGTGCTCCTCCCATTTGGCATGTTTGTGTTCATCTACCACACGTCTGATTTCGGCGTTGAGACCACTGATTTGAGGGTCTGAGGGATAATATCGCATATTCATTGGCCAGTTTTGCCGTATATGGTTGATTCTACCAGCCGCTATAAACCGGGCTGAGACCGATTTAATCACCTCGCTTAGTTTTCGTTCGCCTTCTCGTACGTCAGATGGGATGGGAAGAGCACCAAAGGAGCTCTACGTGATTTAAAGCCGACCCAGTCAACTTTTTTAAAATGCACGTATGTTCTTTTCGCAGAAGTAATAAAATATTTTAAATGCAAGTGTGATGGGAAATGTAGCGGCTGCTGTGGTGTAGAGTTAGTGTGGTTGCCCTATCACAACAAAGATTCGCAGTCGGCAAAAAAACGGGAGGAAATAAATTCAAAGGCAGGACACCACAAACGGAATAAATAGAAGAACTAACTTGTGAAATCAAGGGCACCCCCAATTTGTTAACAACACCAAACCTTGAACATCTCAGTTCGAGAAATGGTGGACTTTTGCCACTTACGTTCTAAGGGGCTCATATGAGAATGGCTCGTTTAAAGTTATGAGATATGTACCTGTAGGCACATGTATCGCACCATACATTTATTTTCTTTTTTAAAAGTTAATAATTAGTGTAGCAATTTTCGTATCAATAAATTTATTTTTATTACACAGTTGAATTTATACACAGTAAATCATTTTCTTTTTAAAAATGGTTTCCTTTTTTGTTTTCAGTTGTTTTCATTATATTTTATATTATGTTTTACTGTATATTTATCTCTTAAAAAAGCCGTTTTTTTTTCGTTACAGTAGCATGAAATTTTCTCGCTTGAATTTAACAATTTTTTTTTATGAATTGCAGTGCAACTTTGACGCATACATACTAACATACATACTTACGCACATATGTACTATGTTACCTTAATTCCCAAAGGCCCCAACTGACACATTTTTCGAAAATGAGTTTTTCACATATTTAAGTATGATATACTAAAATACATACTCACTACAAATTTTAAGGAGTTACTAGCAGTAATAAAGGAGATATTCCAAATTTACAAACCTATACTGCCGTCCATAGCAAGAAGGCAGTAAAATCATTTTACTTCCTTCTTGCTGTTGACGGCAATTTCGTTTCTGCCTTCTTGCTATGGGCGGCAGTATATTTGCATGCGTTCAATGTAAAAAGTTTTTGTTTTTGCTTCTCCTGTAACATTTTTATACCTTTCATGAACATGAAATGGTATTATAACTTTGGTCCGATGTTTGTAAGTATGAGAAGAAGAAGAGATGGACCCATCACTAAGTATACCGAAATGATCAGAATGACGAGATGAGTTGGTTTAGCCATGTCCGTCTGTCTGTCTGTCTGTTTGAACGCAAACTAGTCCCTCAGTTTTTGAGATATTTGGCTGAAATTGTGTATGCGCCCACCATTTTCTAATATAGGAATCATTTGTCGGAACCAGCAATATCGGACCGATATTACATATAGCTCCCATACAACCGATTGTCCCGATAAACGGGTTTTGGGGTATAACTCCTGTAATTATATAGGTAGGAACGTTAAATTTTTTAAAAGTTGCTTATTTCATATAAGAAATATCGATGTTGAAAATCATCAAGATGGGATAAATATTTCACATAGCCCCCATATAATCGATTGTTCTGATAAACGGATTTTGGTAGATAACTCCTGTAATTATATAGGTAGGAAAGTGAAATTTCGTAACAATTGCTCTTTTAGAATGTGGAATGTCGATGTTAAAAATCAATGAGATTGGACCAATAAAACACATCGCCCCCATATAATCGGTAGTTCCGATAATTTCGGTATGAGCTAAAGTTAAATTGAAACAGGCTGTACTGGGGATCGAACAGTGAAAATCGTGACGCTTATTCATGAAAGGTATATAGCCTTCGGCACAATCGAAGACAGCTTTCCTTACTTGTTTTTATGTCAGTTAGGGCCTTTGTAGGCGATATCGCACATCTAGATCTACATAATTCAGAAATCTTAAACTTTGAGCTATGCATACTATCACGCTCTCCCAGTCAATACCCACCGATGTGTATACTCGATTAACTAATAGCTACACTACTAACCGAGAAAAGGGCTGCTGTTAAAAATTTAAAATTCCATTGGGATATATGAAAGAAGCAGCCAGTTTTTCGAGTTTTTTGAATATTTTGATTTTTTTAGTTTATCGCTGTTTAGATCTAGGTGTGCGATATATAGGTACTAATTTATTTATATACATAGTTCATGTATAATAATATGAAGATTTGAGCATTGGAATGTTGTTTGTTGTATAAAAATAAAAAGGCGCACATTTAATATTTATTAACTTTTAAGTTATTTGAGCAATTTCTATTAAAGACATACACACACAATATGTATGTAGGTATATTGTACTTTCTCGCAGTGTATACATATATGCACATAAGTGCAGTTACTGATATGGTTGGTTCAAATCTTCTTTATTTATAAAATTCTTGTAAAAATACGTATTTACATACATATATAACAATTTTGATAATAACCAGATCCAGGGTCAAAAAGAGAATTTTGGTTTTGCCCTGAAGTAGGTATAGGCTGAAAACAAAAATTTTTTCACTTTGAATATATGTAAATTAAATTCATTTGAAAGTGCCAAAGTGTGACATGAAAGAGCAAAGCAAACGCCCTTCGTTATACAATTTTTTGAACAGCACTGAATATGAACCTTCCTTCCCGCAAAAAAAAAATGTGTGCTTCATAGATCCCTTACAATTTCGTCTTGGTGAAAATTTCTTTTTTTTTATCAGCCGACATTAGGGAAAAATCTGTCATTTTTAAATTTCGATCTTCTTATATAAAGCCCAAGTAGAACATCGCACAATAGTTCAGGCGCGGAACATATTCATTTTTATAAATATCTAGTTTTTAGATTTTTGCAGTCTTACAAAGAAATGTTAAAATATGAAGAATTTAATGCTACTTTGCATGAAGTTGAATTTTTTTTTGCAAAAATGGTAAGCAAAAATAGCATGAGTACTTTGAACCACCCTTATACATACATATGTATGTATGTAGTTACATGACCAAGTATTTTTTTTGTTATATTTTCACAACGCAAATGAGTTTTTAAATGGCGACATATTTTTATTGGTTTATTGTTGTTTATCTCTATGCCCTATTTTACATAAAGTGGTTATACATATCGTTTCCAAGTTTGGGAATATTTTTTATTTTTTCTTTCGACAAGGCATGGCATTCATTTTATATGAAACCTTACAAAATTGATTCTGGGCAAATTTTTTTTTCGTATAAACGCATCTATACATACATATAAACTATTACACGTAAGCATATGTATGCACTATTTGTTTAAGAAATAAGCAACAGATATACATATGTACATACAAATATGCATATAATTTAAGACACCTAAAACAGACAGTTATTTGTTTAATATTAAAATCTTTTTGCATTACATCCAGGGCTCTACATTCGACTGATTTATGTAATTCCACACACCTCGCAACCATATTGTATGTAGTTGGGGTGTTCGACATATTATTCAATGGACGGCTTAACACTATTTGGTGGCAATTACAATTATTAGTTGCTTACCTTCTGAACAAAAAAATTATGTGTGAAAAATTGTATAAGTTAAAGTTTATATTATTATATTATTTGTGTGTTTTTAAGCTATATTCTAAAAACATTTAAATGCCTGATAATCCTTTAGCTGCTGAATAAGTTAAAATATAAAATGGGGATGCACTAAATGTTGCAACAATGCGCGGATTGTATGGAATGGAATGTAGAGATTGTTAAGTAAAAGAAAACACAACTCTGTGACAACTATGCACGGTGGCTCAGCCGCGTCTATGAAATTAAATCTTGTTGATAAGGATAAGCTAACTGAATAAACATTTTCGTAATATTTTTCCACATACACTTAAATATTAACATTAGGAAAATCAAATTTTGGAAAAAAGGTGGTATATTAGAAGTAATAGAGATTGTTTTGTCAACCATCCCCATTTTTTTTATTGTCGAGACAGTTCATGCAATGAACATATTTGACAAGTTT
Source organism: Campiglossa producta (assembly GCA_964058755.1). Lineage (NCBI taxonomy): Eukaryota > Metazoa > Arthropoda > Insecta > Diptera > Tephritidae > Campiglossa > Campiglossa producta. Next base: position 55,903,568 of record CAXKVI010000001.1, on the reverse strand, counting down.
CGTGAAGATAAGTTATTTTTTTCAGTTAAATTTTTTTGTATCCGTTCAAGGGAAGTAGGCTTAGAGAATAAACGATTTGAACGATTTTTGTACAGTCAATACCTTTCAAAAAGATAACTTTTAACTAAATTAAGATATCTTCCTTTTTTGAGTCGGAATTGAAATTTGCAATAATTATTTTTTTTTAGGTCCAAAGCAGGTATCCCCAGGGGTGTTCAGTTTTCAAAATTTGTTGGTACAGTATGCGCCAAGCTTCATGAAGATATCATGGTTTCTTGAGTTGAAACTTTGATTTGTACTAAATTTTTTTTGTAGGTCCAAGGGAGCTACCCATAGGGGTTCACCGATTTCAACCATTTTTGGTATATTTCTTAACTGGCTCACATGTGTGCAAAATTTCAATGCCCTAGAACCTCTCCTTCTATTTTTTCTAAAAAATGTATGGTGCCGAAGCACTGTGCACTGCTTCTCTCAAATCTCTTAAATTTTAAATAACGGCAGCCATTCCGCTATAAACTAGAAATGAGGTGCATAGTTGCATGATAGGATTTATACAATCCGCAGAATTTGCAAGAATTAGAGAATCCTCCTTTTTCCCCGTTATTGCACACCGCTATGTATGCAAGTACTTATATGTACCAAATCTTTGACATTTTTATGGCGATATTATAGCTTTATATGTATGAATTCATATATAAGCTATTTATATAACGACTAACTTAAATTATCTACGGCTACTATAAGGATGCCAACAAGCAAAGATATTCAGCAAATTTTGCTTGTAAAGCTCCAACATCGCTGCATTGAATACTGTTTGTTGTTGTTGTAGATCGTTGTACGTTTTTCAGCCCCCCCACAGCGCTCTCTCATTCATGCTTTAAACGTTTTGCCGAATTGCCTGCAGCAGAAGATGTAGCATCATTGATATTAGCTGAAGTAGTTTGTTGTTGTTGTTGTTGTTGCTGTTCATGATTATCGCTTATAAATTCCAATTGATAATCAAATTCAAAATCAATATCCTTGTGCTGCAATAAAATCAATAAAGTATTAAAATAAACTCTAAACTATTGCAAAAGCAAATATTTCGTACCATTCGATCGCATAAAACTGCAATAGCTGTTTTTTGTAGAGCTTCAGCTATTTTGTGTTCCACCAAATAAAACATATATTCATCATACAATAAACGTATTAAATGAAAGCTACCGAAACTGGAAGCGGATCTTAATGTCAGGTCACGTATAACCATCGAGCTGTAAAAACTCCATTTGAGTAGAAATTGACGCGCTGCTTTTGCGTAGCTTGGTTTGCCACGATATTCTTGTAAGGCAGAATCAACAACCAATTGTAACCACGATGCCCATTGTTCTAGAGAACTTTGTTGCTGTAGAGCGGCTTTGAAATCATTCTCCAAACGTTGTACCACAGATGTCTCACATTGACATACCCAAGCGGCTTGCTCCTACAGTTAAAATTTAATTAATATATAAAAAACTGAAGGAGAGGGTTAAGAAACGTAGATACAAGTTGGTGAAAAGTCGTGCAGGCGATGCCTTCCCATCCCTTCTGTCTACAAGGTGTGAACACTATTGCCTCGATAACCGAGTATAATTAGCTACAACCTGATGACGTCCATCGCTAAGTCTTCAAGTCCTGTTCATTACTCACTGAACTGCCCCTGACTTTTTAGTACAGTAGACGCTCACAAATTAGAACCACTTTGTTTTAAGGGTGATTGTAATTTCTGAAAAATTTTAATTCCTGGACTTTTTTTTATTTCAATGAAACCTTAAAATTAAAGTCAATTTGCATTGAAAAACTACAATGAAATTTTGTATTATTAAATTTTATTCATAAAAACGGGAAAACATAAGGCTTCAAAGAAAAAGTATTTTTCTTACGTTTATTCGGCATTTCAGCGAACGACTTCGACTTTTAAGCAAACAATGCCGAAAGACGTGCAAGCGTATCGATTTAAAACAAAAACTAACAAAAACTGTACAGATAGCGACGAAAATCCAACGACTACCGAGCGTAATATGAATAAATTGGGGATTCCCCTTTTTATATCTATTTTGCAACAAAAATGTATTCAAAAATTTGATTCTAATTTCTAGAAATTCTAATTACAAAGAGAGTTGAATTTTGTGAAGTGAGCCACCTACAATTTTTTCGACGGCCATGTATTTTTGTAGATATGGTTTTTTGTAGGCTTTTTGACCAATTTTGGCTTCAAGTGCAAAATAAGAGATTTTATTCCACTTTCATACCCAACGTTTCGCTAGACTTCCTAGCTTCATCAGGGGTGATCTGTATTTTATTTTTCAACAACAAAAATATAAACATATACACGAAGACGACAAACAACATAGAGATACAAACATAGTGGTCAAACACTTACATTTTATTTATTTATTTCCTAATGCTAAAAACATATTAGTACCAGTAATTACTGGTAGCATTGTCATACTAAAGCTAAGTTACAAACATATAAGGTATGAGACCGCGATGTGTTGTGTATCTTCTTTTTTATTTACAGTATTTTCCCTTTTTTCTAAGATTCTCAAGCTCTCCAGCGTATATCGTTTTCTCCCTAGTTTATTTTTGTCTATTATCTTTGTGTGTGTTAGGTTTGCAGAGTGTCCACTTGTTGTGATGTGTTGTGATAATGCGGTGGTGTTTCTCTTCTTACGTATGTCCGCTTCGTGCTCCTTTATTCGCACCCCAAGTGTACGTTTGGTGGTCCCAATGTATACCCTGTTGCAGTTTTCGTTTTCGTTTCCTTGACATGTGATCTCATATATTAAGTTGTTTTGTTGTAATTTATCGATAGCACTTTTCGTGTTCGTGAATAAATTGGACAATGTTTGATTAGACTTTTATGCTAATGTTATGTTTTCGTTGTTCTTGGCTATTGTTTTTTTAAGGTTTTCAGTAAGTTTCAGTTTTCCATTTTTTGTGTTTTTGTGAATTTCGACGTCCAGGTAGGGGGTTTTGCAGTTCTTCTCCATTTCTATTGCGAATTGTATCTTGCTATGGTAGTTATTTAGAAATTTTTGGATGAGTTCCACGTCCGTGTATTTTACTATTGCTAGTATGTCGTCCACATATTTGGCTATAAATTTTATATTAATGTTATGTTTTTTCTTTAATTCGTCCAGAGCGTTGTCAAGTAGATCATCTAGAATTATATCAGCTATTGTGGGGGAAAGTGGGTTGCCCATTGGCATACCGAAGATCTGTGTATATACTTCATTGTCATAAATGAAGTAGTTGTTATCACGTAAAACGAAACTAAGTAATTCTTGGAATTTGCATCTGGGTATATTTGTGTGTGATTTAATTTTCTCCCATTATTATTTTTATGGCGAGATTAATAGGAATGTTAGTAAATAACGACACTGAATCAAACGACACTAAAGCTTCTTCTTTTTCAATTTTGATATCTCTCAATATCTCTTTCAGCCTTATCACATTTCTTATATTGTACTCTTCCGAAGTTATATTTTTTATTATTGTTTCTATATGTTTTGACAATTCATAGCAGGGTACGTTCACGGATGATGCGATCGGTCGTAAAGGTGTGTTGGGCCATGTATTTTATTGAAAGTTGTTAGTATGGCTCACAACGATTAAACAAAAATACGTATATAACAATTTTTCGAAATTCAAATTACTTTGAAAGTTATAGCTATCAACACTTTTCGAAATTTCTCACTTTTTGATGATTTTCTCACGATTGGTCAAACCGATTTTGCTAATTTTTTAAATATATATAAAAGATGGTATCTTCTACCAAACGACGATTGTAATTTTTGCAAACAAAATTTTTTTGCAAACATTATTAGCAATTTTTAACTTCTCCATCGTGGTGAGATGGCGCTTTTGTATGATGTTGTTGGGCATTCCATTAGTAACTATTAGCAAAATAAAATTTTTTGGCACTTTAAGGGGGCGGAAGTTATTTACATTTTTTGTCTTCATAGTACACAGTACGTAGAGAAAAAAAATTTCATAAAAATTTAACTAGTCTGTAAAAAAATGTAAATAGCGGGAGTTAAAAAATGTAAATAGCGGGTTAAAGTGGCAAAAAATTTTTTTTTGCTTAAAAATTGCGAATAATGTTTGCAAAAAATTTTTTTTTTCCAAAAATTGGAATCGTCGTTTGGTAAAAGATACCATCTTTTATAAATTTTTTAAAAATTTGCAAAATCAGTTTGACCAATCGTGAGAAAATGATGAAAAAGTGAAGAATTTCGAAAAGTGTTAATAGCTATAACTTTGAAAATAATTCGAATTTCGAAAAACTGCAAAAAAGTTTCAGAAAGATAGTACAACTTCGAAAAAAAGTGGCTCACTTCACTAAATTCAACTCAAGAGTTATAATTTGTGAGCGTCTACTGTAGCTTGCAGACCCAGCAAATATACCCGCGGCAAGCTATGTCTATCGTAGGAGGAGATAATTTTTCACAATCCCAAAATTCCGCAAAATTCTCCAAACCTTCGGCGTACAGTGGTCGGATAGACATGGTTTTACAAAAAAAAATTAAAAGTAGTGTTACGATCTTAATCAAAATCTGGGATTATATTATTTATGTAATGCTGAATCCGATTATGCCAGAAAAAATTATAATTTGACAGTTGGTAGCTGTGAATGCTGTAAATGTTCCAAAATTCAGAATATCAATTTTAGAATTGCCCAGATTAAGTCATTTTAAACCCTGACTACAATTTTTATGTCATATTAAAAATTTGACAGTTGACAGTTGTCAGGCTGACTTCAAGTTATCATAAAAAACGAAAGTATTTTTTTAAGCCACTGCTTAGGTCTCTGATCACAAATTGTCATTAAAAAATTTTAAATTGACAGCTGTCATTCTATAATTTAAGCAATGTTTTTTTTTTAATAACGGTTCTGAGGTTGTTATATATGTAACTGTTCAAAAATTGTGTGAAAATTCATTTTCAACTAAAATCTACCAAAAATATGAAAATACCGAACATTTTTCTAAAAGCTGAATAACACAATGACACATGTTTAAAAGTGATAGACAAAGACCCGGTGACTGCGAGACCTTCGTCATTTTATGAAATCTGAAACCTCCTTCTGTGGATTTTTCCGACAGAACTCGGAATGATGCTACATTACGAAATTCGAGTTATCGTGGCAAAGATGGAAAGATACACCGAAAAAAATTTGCAAAATCTAAGGCCTTAGTTTTTTTCTTCAACGCACTAGAAATCATGTGGAGTCCATCGCAATGCTTGTCTGGCTATATATTAGGGTGATTCAAAAAAAATGTCGACTTGGTCTTACCCAATAAAAAGTTAGGTATTGATGAGAAAATAAGCCTTGCAAAAAATTAGCGCTCTAACTTAACCCTTAGGGGTGGCTATTTTTTTCGCCCTTTCCCATACATTTTGTATGGGGGAAAATGGCATTTTTTTTTAAGTGCATTTTCTTTCAATTTTCGAAATTTTTTTAAAAATATTTTTGCATACTCTTAAAGTGGAAGCTTTGAAGCTTCCAAAATGGTATGCCATGTGCGATTATCTTAACTATTAACCTAATTACAGCCATTTAAAATTTACTAGATTTTATACGTGTTACTGTGTATGTGTGTGCATTAGTACAAAACTCAGTAATTTAAAAAAAAAAAAAAAATCTAACTTTTTCGGCCGCCATTTTTTTTGTGTGAGTATACATATGTGGCTAATTTTTTCATGGAAATTTAGCGTATCCACTGTTTTATTCTCCGGTTAAGAAATTAGGGCCGACCTCGACCGACCTTTTTAGTTATATCTTTCTAAAAAAAAATCTTCAAATTCTTATTTGTTAAAATTTTTTAAGACTCACAGCCTAACCTAATATAAACGAACGGACTGCGTTTTCTGTCATAAATGTCTCATGCACATACAACTTGTATGGGAGCAACCGAATTTGATCGCACGGTCTAAAAACCTAACTTGATTTCCAATTTTCGTTCTGCGTGACATTTCGATTTGACGTTTGTGCAAAGGCAAAGATACAAACGCACGCACATTTATTTCGGTTACAAGGAAAAAAGTCGTGCATGTACGTGCGGTTAATCAGAGAATTGCTGTTGTACTTGAAACAGTAAAAAATGGAGGGAAATCTATGCTGAAATAATGACAAAAATACTTCACGATCGAATTTGTGGGTTAAGATCTTTGGACATTTCTTAGTAAGAATGGCTTATTCCCAGCTAATTTATCACAACTTTAAGAAACCGACTTCTTCTTGTAAAACCAGGTTCGCCCGACCACTGTGCGGCGCTTAGCCGACTAGGTGATTGTGGTTGTCGCGCAACATCTTTGGCATCATGCGAAGGACCTTAAGTCTTACCAAGAGCTTTTTTTTGTCGAATTGTCCTTTTCAGGAAATTTCATCACTAGTGGTCCTTGACGCTAACAGTTGCATTGTGGGGCCTGCTGTAAGGGAGCTCGTCCAATTAGTTGCATCAAAAAGGAATATCCCCCGTTGGAGTTTGGATATTTTCAGACTCAGGAAAGAGTCGGAGCCGTTTCATTCGAAAATTTATGATGCGAAAGAAGGATCCTGGAAGAATTTTCGCTCGTCGATTGAATCGACAAAAGAATCTTCCAGAATTGCACAAATTCTCCCAAAGAAAAATTCTTGCCTTTGAACGGGAAGACGACAGATCATGGACACTTTTCAAGGCTGTAGGCCAAGCCAAATGGAACAAAAGAATACAATGGTGTACCATCTTTTTTCGCTTAATAGATGAGCTCACAAGACTTGAGATGATTGAATAGGCAATCAATAGTTGTACACCATACAAATCCGCGAGGCCGGCTGGAATTTTCCTAGTCATGTTACAAAAAAAACAGGAAGGTTGTATTATCAGTTCTTCGCCCTGGTTAGTGGATGCATTCCTACATAGGTTGGGACCCGACCGACCAAACAGGGTTATACTGACATGGGAAGTCCTTTACCGGACTTCGGTACGCTACGAAAATAGCATCTCGTAGTAGGTCGTAGCCAGACTTCCCTGGGAACGATATCGTTGACCCGGAGCGGAAGTCGTTGTGGATTTTAGTCGCATCTTGCGGCAAGCATCTAGTTCGGGGGTGTTCTAAGCTTCCTAACACGCGGAGCTTATGTGTTAACGCTGCTTTTCAAATAGACGAAGACCCTCACAGTTTCACTATCAACACTGACGTGGCTGTCAAGACAGTCTCATAGAATTTCTGTTTGACGACAGTAGCACTATCTCTGGCCCTCATTAATGACAAGACACATTTTCTTCGCCCAATTTACTACTTTCTTATTTGTTTTAGTACTAACCTGTACATTATGGAAGTCCACACGATTTAAGTCGTGCAACATCTGCGTTATTTGTGTATTGTTCTGAAGCACCGCACGTGCTGCCTGCGCCAAATGATTGAGTGATGTATAACGTCTTAACGTTTGGCAAAATGCTGAGACCGATGCCGACTTTATTTGTACCATACGATCGGGAACACTGGCCATAGAATCGCACAACCAAACCTCCAAATTTTTGGCAAAATTACGAATGGCTTGTGTTAAAGAATTTGGTATTGAACGTAAAACATCGGGAATTATTACATCCACCATATTTTGATAGAATTGAGAGTCCACCTAAAAAAGGGTGAATCTTTAATGTTTAGCAAAATTTAAACAAAAAATAATCAAAAATAACATCTTACCTCTTTTATGAATTTTTGCACTTCTACGCAATGGCATAGCAAATATAGTTTGGTTTTGCTTAGATACTTTTCCTCTTCACACTCATCTAAATTGTTGTTGTCTGTCGCACGCCAAAAGTCGCGAAACAAAAACTCAATTGTAGTAAATTCTAAATTGAGTATAGCATCGACAAATGATTCACAATGTTCACGGTACATGGCACGGAATGTATCCAAATCATCTTGCGTTAGTTCATTGCTGTATGTTTGAGTCAATTCGATTGCAGGAAATGAAGGAATTGCACCAGCGCCATCGCCTAAAAACTGTACATGTCGGAAATTAAAGTAAAATTATTTGCACATCGAAACTAGTTGAGGGTGCAGTGATAAAACGCCCGCGGGCTACGCCATGCCAAGTCCGGGTGTGTGCCATAACCGTGGCTACCGCGATGAAGTCCTTCTGCGTAGTACACCCTTCTGCGTAGGCCGCCCGCGGGAGTTATTTCACTGCCCCCTAGTTGAGCTGTTTTCGAAATAGCCTGGATATTAGGGTGATTAACAAATGTCGACTTGGTCTTACCCCCTAAAAAGTTAGGTATTGATGAGAAAATAAGCCTTGCAAAAAATTAGCGCCCTAACTTAACCCTTAGGGGTGGCTATTTTTTTTCGCCCTTTCCCATACATTTTGTATGGGAAAAATGGCATTTTTTTCAAAGTGAATTTTCTTTTAATTTTTGAAACTTTTAAGGGTTAAGTTAGGGCGCTAATTTTTTGCAAGGCTTATTTTCTCATCAATACCTAACTTTTTAGGGGGTAAGGCCAAGTCGACATTTTTTTTTAATCACCCTAATACATATATAGATTCCTCATAATTACGAAATTTACCTGCGCACAAGTTTCATACGTCTCTGGTTTGAAGCTCATTTTTTTCGAATTGCGATTTCCCGATAAATTTCCAGCACCACCTGTGCCACTCGATGAAACTACACCACCACCAACACCCACACCAACAGAACTCGAATGTCCAATGCCACCTGCCGCACCAGCAAATGTTGGCTTTTCATCCATCATATGATTCAGTATGGAGTCTGGTTTGATGCGTATGCCATAATAATGATATTTGGAATTGCCGCGTGTACCCAAACGACGTGTGCGCAAGCCGGAGAACACTGAACGAATTAATTTGCCGAAACTCGCAGCATTCACTGGCTCCAATTTATTTTCGTTGCAATGTTGTATATAGTGATTGTATAACGTGGAACGAGGTAAGCTAACACCTTCAGCCGTCTCATAGTTACGTGACAACCATTTGATCTGTATTGTCAGTCACCACCAGCAACAGCAGCATCCCGTATTGCAAAGTTATAAATGAAAAGAAAAGGGAAAGCAATATAAAACAACAAGAATACAATTTTGGGGCTGGAATTCAATCAAATCAAATTTTGCAACTGTGTGTGCGTTGAAAGTGGGCGCAAGAATCAAGTTCACTGGTAGCTGGAACTCACACACAAAATGGAAAATTTGTTTAAGAATTCCTCAATTAAAATGGGAATGTTTGAAATGCAGCAATATGTAGGTGCAACTGTGTGTGTATTTAACTTACCGTTGCCGAGGCTACTTTGCTTGGTGTGCCCAGGCCACTTTGCTCGCTATCCGGTGATGCACCGCCGCCCCCTGTGCCGATACTGCCACCACTTACAGAATTTGTTGTTGTTGAAGTGGGCGTTTGAGGTGTACTTTGTGTTTCTTGAATGTACGCTACTTCCTACGAAGGGAAATAAATTTGCATTCGATGCTTATTCTGCTGTGGCTCTGTAATACTTACTGTTAAACTATGCGGTGAGTCTCGGCTGTGTGATTGAGCAGATGTATTGAGCAATAGACCATCGTCTAGTGGTACTAAATATGGCAATGAGGGAGCGTGCGTAGTGGGCGTGTTAACCACCGATGCTGTCGTGTAATTGTTTGTTGCCCCTGTTGAATAGTAGGTTTGTCCATTGGTTTGATAATCACTCACTGGACAGAAGGGATAAGTCCTGTATATTAAAATATAAAAATTACCCCATTAATTAATTTCAAACACCAGATACTTTATTCGAGTACTTACATCTGAGGTTGGCTGGAATTGCCGTGATATAGCTCCGTATCCACATATTGCACCTGATAATTTTGTCCAGCATCTTGAGCCGAAACTGTAAAAAATAAGTAATCATAAATAATATGTAAGAAAGTTAATGGAAGAAAAATTTAAACATGTTGGAACGATTTTCCGTAATTTCTTGTGCATTTTTGCTATGGAAATGTGCAATATTTAGTGTCAGTTTCAAGGATGATGCATAGCCGAAACCGTATTTTCTCCAAACCAGAATTCACAAGGGATGGTTGAAAATCGCTTCTAAATAACCAAGTTAATATAGTGTAAAGCCACTTAAAAAACGACTTATGACCATAAGCGACCTAAAAAATCATATTGAATGACTAGCGACTTTGTCTGCGAAACTTGAATAAACCGACTATATATGGGTCATTCCATGCCAAATCGACAAATTTTTTAACTGACCGCCTTCGATTACGCTAAAAATTTGCTATCTTTTTCTACCCCCCTACATTTTCCAGAATTTTTTCCCCAAATCAAAAAAGTTATGAGCTTTTAAAAAAAACGTTTCTTGTTTTTTAAAACGTTTTTTTTTAAATGCTGTAACTTTTCCAAAAATCGACCGTTTGGGATAATTTTTTTTTTAATTTTTGTTTTTAAATGTAGTTTTAGGAAAAAAAATAAACAAAATTTTAAATTTTTTTTTCGAAAAAAAAAGTCCGACCCTATTTTATTTTAATTTTTTTTTTTTAAACTCCAACTAATTCTGCAATAAGCCCCGCTAATAACAAGATGTGCCGACAATGGAAAATCTAAAACGCTACCTCGAAATATGGTTCCTTGTGACAAAAAAATAGGCTGCTATTTTTTTGTTTTTTTTAAGGTGCTTTAGAGGTCGCGCTACTTGTTTTTATAAAAAAAATGAGATGCTTGCAAATTTAATTTTCAGGGGCGTCTCCGAAATTTAAGGATGGTGGTACGTGGCTAGCGACCTCACGACCCCCTAAAGTTTTTATTGGTCGAATTTTCGATCACAAGCGATACTAGTTCATATAAATCTATGTCATAAATCCATCAGTGACGAGTTTCACACAGTCGAATTAGTTTTCAAAAATGCACCGCCATATTGGATCCACCATTTTGAATTTAAAAAAACCGATATCGGATTCGTAATCAGACAACTCATAAACCGAGTACCAAGTTTCAATAAAATCCAATTAGTTTTCAAAACATTCACCGCCATATTGGATCCGCCATTTTGAATTTAAAAAAACTGACATCGGATTCATAATCAGCGATGTCATAAAAATTCTAGATGCGAAATATATCCAAAAACCCAATGAGCAATGAGATCAGTGTAGGCGTTTTAGTTGCACCGTTTTCTATTTCGAAACATATTTTCAGGAGTTAAACCCTTTCTTACTCATCCAAGAAGGCTATTGAATTGCAGGAATATTCGCCAAGAAAACAGAATAACAACACACAAAAACCCAAATTTTTACTGCACTTAAACATGTTAAAATGAAATTAAAATTGCAAGTATCTCATTTATATAAAAACGAGTAGCGCGACCTCTAAACTACCTTAAAAAAAAAAAAAGAAAATAGCATCCTCTTTTTTGTCATAAGGAACAATAATTGGGGGTAGCGTTTTAGAATTTCCAAAAAGTCCATATTTGTGAACCACTCTATTACCCAGCCAACATTTTCTATCGCGGATGTATGCATAAAGTTACTTCAAGAAGTTGAATTTCATCGCGGAAGTTATCGCTGTTTCATCTTTTTCTCATCTTCCTTCGGGAAAAACTGTTCCCCACGGCCATTATGCGGCCCTTCGAAAAGGGGGATAGAAAAAATTATGAACAAAACTAAAAAAAACTTGTTTTACCGGTACTCGAACCCTGAACCCTACGAATGCCAGGCGATCACGCTTGCTCTAGGCCAAGGCATTGTCTGATATTTACATAGAATTTCAACAATATGTATTCAAAACACAAGCTACCGGCACTTATGCGACACTGAGTAACTAAGTAACGGAGTAACTCAAAAGTGAAGCCAAGAAGTTAGATACGCGATATTTATGTTTCTTGTTGTTGTACAATGTAAAACACCTTCTAGAAGTGACGCAGGCGGAAGGGAAAACGCTCTTCAAAATGCTAGCAGGGTGTTTCTTTGTGATCTTCAAACAATTTTACCATCTCTTTATTTTTATTAGGTTGCAGTGCCATCTACAGTTCTAGGTTTCTGACATGTTTTGAAATAACAAAAATTTCGACAGAGCCAAATTTTGTGGAGAGCTTACTGTCACCATCGGAAAGAAAATTTCAAAGGTCTTCACTGAACTAAGGGTGTCTTTAAGGAAGACACTTCAATCTAACCTAAAAAAAAACAGTTAGAGGAACTGCGGTATTTGTGGTATAGGAGTGTACAACGCCGGTGAAAAGCTTAACATATGCAGAATTAAATAAAAAACATTCTTGTAATCCAGATATTAACTAAAACTTTTATATTTTTATTATTCGTACAATGCAAAAAATTACATGTTTTAAAATTTTTCAGATACAAAAAAAAAACGTTTTCATGTGTTAAAAAAAAATGTGTTGATGCAATAATTTCCCTAAAATTAAAAATACACTGAAATAAAAAGGTTGAAAGTGCACATTGAAAGTAACATATCAAAACCACTTTCAAATCGATTATGGTAATACTGTAAATATTACAGTATTTACTGTAAAATTGGCAGTAAAAACATGTGATTTTTGAAAATATACTTTCAAATTTACAGTAATTCATGTCAATACGATAGTGTCCACTTTCAAATTTACAGTAACTCATGTCAATATGATAGTATATTCGAAGAATGCTAGAGGGTCACTTTCAAAATTGATATTACCCACTGTTGGACGAAAAATGACAGGGTTTACTGTTAATTTGACGGCCGTTTCTTGTAGATTTTTTTTTTAGTGTAGGATACATTTATGTATCTATAGTTTTCCAAGTGTGGGATAGTCTTAATTACTTATTTGCAATAATAATAATGATAATAATTTTATTCAAATTTGAATGTTTAGTTCTGATACCGATAAGGTCGGGTAATGTGGTATGCAGGCAAAAAACCAACTAAGCTTCTTTGTAAAGCAGTGGTATTAAAACCAGTAAATCGGATTTATTTTTTTGTAATATACAAGGACCTCTTTTATAAAAACTAAAGATAAAGTAACAAAAAATTGTTTGACTCATAATTTGGTATTCACCAATTGGGTTAAATTGGGTAATTATATAAACGACATTTTATTCTCAACAATGCAGGAAAGAATTCAATGGAAAATTTCATATCTGCTACTTTTAATTCATCTTAATTAGCAATTCAAGATAAAGATACAAAAAAATATTGAGTAAAGGAGCGTATACCATAATATCCGCACTTTATATACCATATTATCCTCCCATTTTTGAGAAAGTGGCGTTTCGGGTTACTCCAAATTTTGTTTAATAAAATATAAACTAACGGAGTATGCAACTTTTGTCTTAGTATGTCATACGTGATATTTCAATTAACAAAATGAGCCAGAAAGGATTGAAGTTGGACCCATAGTTTAGCCGAAATGATCCGAAAACAAAAGCACAATTACCGCACTTCCTCTACTACGATAAGAAAAAAAAAAACAACAATATGCTAAGAAGAGCGTTTGTACGGGCCAAATTTAAAATTTTCCATGGACTGCGCGAAACAAACTTAAATTTTTGCAGTCTCGCAGACTAACAGATTTTGTTAGTAGCTCTTAAAATGGCCATTTGAATGAAGAAAATTATAAGGCAGGTTTTAAGGGTTGCTGCAGATGCATTAAAGATGTGCTATAGGGTCGATCCATTTCAAATCACCCAGCCCATTTTGACGAAATTTTATTTTTCGATGAAACTTCCAGAAATCATTTTTGAATCTATTTTAAATTACACGTATTTTTCATTTTTTCCCTGGCAGTCTCCGTTTCCGAGAAATAAATTTTTTTCGCAGAGGGCGCATATGAGGATTTTTCATATTTTCATGAACAACTTTTCGGCGAATGCTCACAACTTCTTTAAAAATGTATGGATTTTGCTGTTTTTTTTTTTAATTTGTAGGTAATCGATTAAACTATCGAACCCATTAAAGAATCAGCGAGTGGGTCGTTATCGGCTTTTATGCAAGCGGCTCTAAATCAAAAAGAGACACGAAAAAAAAAGTTTGCCCCTGCACAGTGAAAATCATTGTGAATAACTTAAGTAAAAATTTAGATATTTGCATGAAATTTTGTATACAGGCTACTTTTACTCGGTTGTTATTGAAAAAAGGCGAAATTGGATGATAACTACGCGCCTGTTTCGATATCGAAAACCACATAATCTGACATATCGCACCCTAAATCAAAAACCGTCACAACTCAAAGTTTTTTTTCGGTCGCTTTTAGGCAATCCAATTTCCGGGATTTCTAGCCTCTCGGGATTTTCGGGATTTGAAAGTTCAATCCCGGGATTGTCCCGAATTTTTTTTTTTTGCTAAAAATGGCACCCCATATCTATGTAATAAAGTAGACTAAATTATAGTAATTCATTAAAGTATGTATGTATGTATTTATCAAGGCAGTCATTTTTATAACGAACGAAAAGTAACATTAAATTTGTAACACAAAGTTACTATTCAGGAACTTGAAACATAAGTTGTTTGTACTACTGGTAAACATAGCCAAATATACATACTTATATATTTAATTAATAACGACTTACAAAAAAAATAAAAATAAAAATGAATGCCATTTGACTTAGAGAAAAATTACTTTTGCTGAAGTTTCAAGTGTGATCTTAAAGAAATTATTGCATTAATAGTGTCATCTCTTAACCTGGCCTCTGCCTCAATACTGGTGGGTTGAACAGTTGACAAAAAGTCAAATGTTTCCTGAATATAATAGCCTTTGTTGCCCCCCATTCCAAAAAATATCAATTTCTTTCCCCCCAAACCTTTTTTTAATTCATATTCGTTTCTATTGGTGGAAATTTGGGAGCTACTAGTCAAAACTTAATGCAACTTTTCTTTAAGATTAACGGGCTTGTCAACTTCAACCACTTCGTCGTTGATATTAGTATGGTTTTCGTTATGAAGCATGTATTCTGTATTACGAACGAGGCAAATTTATTTTCGGTGAACCCGGGATTTAGGCCTAGTAATCCCGGGATTTTCGGGACTTAAAAAACTACGGGATCCCGGGATTGGAATCCCTAGTCGCTTTCTTGGCATAGATTGCCTAATAAGAAAATCGATCGAGCGCTTCGTGAACGGACGTGTTTTTGCCGCAGAACAATTAAACTTGTTTTATTGATATTGACTGTTGCTTTTTTCCTGTGCTTTCATATTTTAATCTTTATTATGCCTTGTTTATGTGGCCTAAGAGTGGATCGCGCACAAACTTCAGTGCAATGTGAAAAATGCAGAGAAATTTATCACTTGAGTTGTGTTGTTGGTAATTTGCCTGCAGACTCTAATCATACTGCATACAAATACTGCTGAAAATATATACATTTGTGGTTTGTGTACTCCTGCTCAACATGACGAGTCTATGACGTCGGATAATTCTTCGTTGCAACAACAACAACCTATACAAGTGCAAATGCAAATACCATGCACTGATAATGACAATTTTGCCGAGTTAAAAAAATTAACTCTCAACTTCTCTCTGCTGTTACCGTTTTGCACGAAGATAATGCATGCTTACGTCAAATGGCTGATTCTCTTCAAGCTGAGATTCGTGATTTGCACTCTAAGCTCAATGAGAATAATTCAATTCTATCTCACTTGCTTACACAATGCGAAAACATAAATATAAACAACTCTGCCAAGTCAACACAGCCAGCTACTTCGTCTGTACCAATGGGTGCTACTACCTCTGTTGACGTCGCTACTATTGTTGATATACCAGCTGATACTGCTGCGATGATGCTGCCTAATAATGCTGCTACTAGCATTTCCACTGCGACGCCAATTGCTAATCCCGCTGCTTTGCAAATTTCTTCGCCTACTTCGGTAACTGTTGGTAGTTCTCCTGCAGTCAACAACGAAAACGAATGTAAAACAGTGCAAAATAAAAATAAACAAAAGCAA
The DNA here is from genome assembly GCA_964058755.1 of Campiglossa producta. Classification (NCBI taxonomy): domain Eukaryota; kingdom Metazoa; phylum Arthropoda; class Insecta; order Diptera; family Tephritidae; genus Campiglossa; species Campiglossa producta. The sequence goes on along the minus strand of CAXKVI010000001.1, from coordinate 55,887,652 downwards.
AGAAATAAAAATAAAACACAAAACAACAATGCTAATGAGGTAGCAGGTACAATTTCAATGCCGGAAAGTGCTCAAAGCGACAATAATGCTGCAGTGTCAATTAACGACATTAGACCCACCCCCAATAATGTAAAAAAAAATAACGTGCGTCTATTATCGCAACCTTTAGTTGTTGGGTCGGCCACTAATGGTGATTTAAGTGCTGTCAAGAAAAGGAAGTGGTTGCATCTCTCGCCCTTCTCTGCTTCGGTTACATCCGAAAAGTTGAAATCGCACATTTCTCAACATACTGGGATAGATGTAAACTCCATCGTGTGTATTCCGTTGATAAAGGCTGGCGTGGATCCCAAATCTTTGCGTTATGTAAATTTTAAGCTGGGCGTTGATTCAAGCTCACCCCCAAAGCTGCTGGTGCCAGAGTTATGGCCTACAAATATAGTTGTGCGTCCCATTTAATTTTATTTCAAAAAACGACGAGGTCCAACCGATATCCAATGGCAATCGGTTGGTTCAGACGGATCAAACAACCGATTAAAAATATACATGCAAAACATGGCTGGCATTAGAACTAAATCTCAGCTGATTCGGTTATTCAGTTCACATCAAGATTATGATGTCTTCGTTATTGTCGAGACGTGGCTGAATGATAACTTTCATTCAGCTGAGTACTTCGACCCCATGTTATACAACGTTTTTCGCAAGGATAGAAATGCTAACCTCACTGGATGTGCTAGAGGTGGTGGAGTTTTGATCGCAGTGCATTGCAAACATCACGCTTCGGAGGTTACACTTTCTAACAATGATGAACTTCTTGATCAAGTTTGTGTTCATATCCGAGGTACCTCAGACTCAATTTTTCTTTGTGCGTCGTATATTCCGCCCGACAGTAGCCATAGCCTATACACAGCGCACGTAATATTTTTTCTTTGGCTTTGAACAAAATATGTAGCGATCATCTCTGCGTGCTAGGCGATTTCAACCTCCCTAACTTAAACTGGTCTCAGGACACTTCCAGTTCGTCATTGATAGCGTGCGATGTTTCCAGCCTGAATGAAATTCATGTGATTGATAGCTTTTTAAGCATTGATCTAAAGCATATTAATTGTTTCCCAAATCTACTTGGCCGCACCTTGGATTTAGTATTCTTGAGTAATAACCTGAATTTCACATTGCTTAAAAGTGACTCACCTATGACAAAGTCTGACATGCATCATGTTCCGTTAGTCATAACGATTGAGTTTTATAAAATTGCAAAGCTAGTAATGATGAATCAAATTTATCATTTAATTTTAAGCGATGTGACTTGAACAATATATTTCTAGATATTAATTGGCATTGCTCGTTTCATAATTTAGACACTAATAGTTCTTTCGAGATATTTAGAACTACTGTTGTTGACATTTGTAAACGGTCTATTCCTTTGGTTTCAAAAAAAAGTATAAAGTTCCTTTGCATAACGCGGCCTTGATGAAAGTTCGAAATCTGAGGAACAAATTTTTCCGTAAGTTCAAATATAGTAATAATATGGTGTTCTTCGATAAGTATAAAGAGTTTGAAAAGAAGTTCACGTGTTTAGATAAATTTTTGCACAGAAATTACATTTTAAGGTTTGAAGAAAATTTAAAATCAAATCCAAAATCGTTCTGGAATTTTGTTAACTTGAAAAAAAAAACTGTTTCGAACATTCCCTCCTCTCTCTTCCTGGGCGATAAAACAGTTGATACTCCGGCTGACGCGGCAAATCTGTTCGCTGAGTTTTTCATGGCCAACTTCACGTCTGACTCTGATAATAGCGAGGACATTAGTCTCAGCATACAACCATCGATTGATTTTGGAAATCTTGAATTGTCTTTTGAAGATGTTGTTTGTGGCATCTCTCGACTTAAACAGTCATCAAATACCGATGTTGATGGTTTATCTGCTATTTTGTATAAGAAGTGTGAAGCTCTTGTTTATCCCCTGTTATTACTATTTAATAACTCCCTTTCCTCTGGTACCTTCGTAGACGCGTGGAAACTGGCTTTTATTACACCTATCTTCAAGAGTGGTAACAAAAATGATATTGGCAATTACAGACCCATTTCAAAACTGTCCGCCACGTCAAAGGTCTTTGAATGTATCATCCAAGAAAAATTACAATTTTTTGTTCAGAATATTGTGTGTCCACAGCAACATGGCTTTCTTCCAGGACGCTCAACTCTGACTAACTTAGCTATATTTTCTGATGACTGCATAGATGCTTTTTAGTCTGGGTGTCAGGTTGACACAGTATATACTGACTTCTCTAAAGATTTTGATCGGGTCTCCCACGTTGTTCTGGTTAAGAAGCTGGCCTGTATGGGTTTCCACTCAATGTTTCTAAAATGGATTGAATCATACTTGCAAAACCGCAATTGTAGGGTTGTTGTGGACAATGCAAGGTCTTCTTCTTTCGTTGCCTGCTCTGGTGTTCCACAGCATCTTAGGACCACTTTTCTTCATATTGTTTATTAATGACATTCCCTCTTGCTTCTCTGCAGCTAGGTTTCTATTATATGCGGATAATTTAAGTTCTTGGTGTAATAGCAATCGGTTAAATCTCAACTTAAAAAAATGTTTACATATTACTTTTTCCAAACGCGTTAACGTTATTGATACCTCATACCATTTATCTAATTCGCCCCTTGCAAGGGTTAGTGAAATAAAGGATCTGGGAGTAACTTTTGACTCTAAATTGACTTTCGCAAAACATATTAACCTTTGCATCTCGAAATCATATGCCATGCTTGCATTTGTTAGGCGTCATAGCTCAGAGTTTACTGACCCTTATACACTAAAACTTTTATATACAGCGTTTGTGCGCTCCAAACTTGAGTATGCCTGTTTCATTTGGTCGCCGTATTATCAGTGCCATATTGCAAGAATCGAGCGGATTTCGAAAGTATTTTTATATTTTGCTTTGCGCAGTTTACGCTTTTCTGAACCCGTTCCGTCTTATGATGCTAGATGCTTCTTGATCAATTTAAAGTCAGTTCAGAATAGACGAATAATTTTGTCGCTGTCGTTTATTTTTGACGTTTTCTGCGGTGCCACTGACTGTCCAATGCTCCTTGAGAGGATCTTTATAAACATTCCTGCCAGAGCGCTTAGGAACTCTGAATTTTTCAATGTACGTCTTTTTAAATCTCTTTATGCGGTCAATGCTCCAATTACTAGAACTTTGATTGAGTTCAACAGAATTTTTAAATATTTGGAAATAGATTTTTCTTGCTCAAAAGAGAGCTTTTTAAGCACAATAAGAGTACAGTGATGCCAAGTTTTTAAAAAACAAATGACTTTTCTGCTATCCGGAAGCAGTTAACTGAAAGTTACTCTGATTTTGAGTTGTGACTCTTTTTGCTGAAATGGCTAAAATGATCAAATCTTATAGGTTAATCCTCCTGGTCATTCTATTATGATTTTTTTGATACATTTTTTAAAGTGGTCGCGACATATTTGAAAATTCGACTGGTCACAACTTTTAAACTGATTACGGTAGAACGATGAAATTCGGCAAAAAGCATATTAGTATCGTTGAGAGCAGGGTTGGGCATTTTCGCACTACCACTAAAATGCACTACCACTATTTTTTTAGTGATAGTTAAAATCAACAATCACTATCACTAAAATTTTATGGATAGTGAAAATGAAAATCACTATCACTAAATTTTTAGTGATAATGATTTTTGATTTTAACTATCACTAAATATTAGTGTTAGTGAAAATTCAAAATCACGATCACTATCCTTTTATTTTAACTAAAAATGCACTATCACTAAGTTTGTAGTAAGCTGTGATATTTTACTTAAAGTTTGTTTTGATGCCCCATATGGTTTGTCGACTAGTAATAGTGTTACTGTTACCGACAATACCGATTATTTAGTAAGGTGCCCTAGTACGTACATATATACGTGAAGTAGCAGTAAATATCGCTAATAATAATTTGTATAAGCATACCTACGTATGTCAAAGAGGCTAGAAATAATAAGAATAATGGAACCTATTGCAGAAGCTATTGACTTCCTTCAAAAAGAAGAAAATATGTTCTTTGGCTATTTCGTTCCCACTTTGGTATCCATAAAAATAAAACTGCGGCGTTTGGCTTCCGAAAATCTCAAATTTCTCACGGAAATTAGTGGTAAAATGGAATCAAAGTTAATAGAAAGATTTGAAAAATACTTTTATTTGCATTCTGACTAGTGGGATGCAGTTATTGCCGGAAACCTCATTCCCGAAATAAAACTAAAATTTTGCAAGGTCTTACTGGAAAGTGCAAATTCATACACCATAGACCACGTTCGGGACAAAATAAAAGTATATGCGATGGATTTTCAAAAAAATACCGTTCAAGAAGAAAATAATTCGCAAGCTTCCATGCGTGCTACTAAACCATTTCTCGAATTCGACAACCTAAATACCTAAAGGTATTTCATTGAATAAAGCTAAACTGTGTACTGTTTATAATAACTTAATTTTTTAGATACAAGTCAGTATACAAGCTCACATGGCGGAGCTATAGCAACCGAAGTCGATTCCTACTTGAATGAGGATGATAGCAACATTGATGCTTTACGCCGCTTTCCTACAATAAGAAAGATGTTTTTAAAATACAACACCCCTCTTCCTTCCTCTGCGCCAGTAGAAAGACTGTTTTCCTTTGCAGGAATTATTAATAGATCTAAAAGGCAAAATCTTACTGACAATAATTTTGAAATACTGGTATTAAAGAAGGCAAATAAAAATTGAAAAACTAGAAGTTTAAACATTTAAAGACTTATATGCTTCCTTATTTTATGCATTTATTTATTTATATGAAATAAAATTATAAACGATTATATTACATATGAAGGTAAGTAGCAAACATGGGGTTATCGACCTGAGCTCCCTCATTTTGGTGGTAATTTAGTGAAATTTCCAAGTAGTAGTGCAAATTATTTTCACTATCACTACATTTTTAGTTATAGTGTTTTTGAATTTTCACTGCACTAAAAAATTAGTGATAGTGAATTTTCATTTTAACTATCACTAATTTTTCAGTGTTAGTTAAATTCGATTTTAACTATCACTAAAAAAATAGTGCTAGTGAAACCCGTAGTGCTCACTAAATTTAGTGCACTATGCCCAACCCTGGTTGAGAGTATACCTGATGATATTGGATAAAATCGCCCTCCACCCACGCCCAGTTTCGATATCGAAAATTTCGAAAATCGCTCAAATTTACATAATTCGCTAACGTAAATGGCTAAAATGATATAATTTGGTAGGATGAACCCTCTGGTCATTCTATTATGATTTTGTGATACATTTTTATTAACAGTCGTGGCACCGCCCACTTTTAAGGAAGGCATTATTGATAATACGACTGGTCATAACTTTTAAACTGCTTACGGTAGAATCATGAAATTTGGCATAAGGTATACTACCATTGCAGGGAGTATACCTGATGAAATTGGGCGAAATCGCTTCCCGTCCACGCCCACTTTCGATATGAAAAATTACGAAAATCACTAATTTCTATCCCGTTCTGAAAACGCTGGGTATTTATTGTTTGGTTTACCTGAACTTTGACTTCCTTACTTGTTTTATTTTCTCTTTTGTCTCATCTCTTTCCATCTTCCCATCTCTTTCTATCATTCGGTAAAAGAAAGGAGAGACCGCCACATTTATGTATGCAGGATGTAAATAAAATTTCACAAAATGTAAACAAATCGCACTTGTTGTTATTCATAATAGGGGGATTCGGTAAGTCTCGGAAACGGTGCACAGATTGTACGGATAGCACGGATTGTAAAGTCACAACCACAAAATACACGCAAAAAAATATATGCAACCCGCGCAATTTATACAATGCTCAAACCTATGTACCTATATTTTAGTGCAAGAATTGTAGGTAACAAAAAAGCAACCCTGTATTTCGCTCAATCCTCTAATTTTTTTCACAAAAAAGGCTGAGCGCGCCTCAATTAAGGTTCGAAATTTGATATGCATACCCTCTATATCAGTGCGTTTTAACCTTAATAACATTTGTGCGAAGTTTTATTGTTCTAGGATAAGAGCAACTCGTGCCGATTTTTATTAAAGTTTTTGCTAGCAGCTTACACTAAGTAAGCAGCTTATAAAAGTCCACTAAATCTTCGAAAATTACATGATTTTAATATATAAGGGACTGTGTACAAATCTCAACCTTTGAATTTATATAAGGACAACAGGATTCTTTGCAAGGATATTGAAAAAACGTAACACGAGAAAAGGATATTGGAATTATTTTAGAAGTATTTTAGTATATTGCGTAAGAATATGTTTTCTAACAAAATAATTGTGTACAACTTGAATTTTTGCAATACATATAGTGCATAGGTCATTAGAGTGGTTCAAAAATTTTTTTTTTTGGAAAATCTAAAACGCTACCCCGAAATATGGTTCCTTGTGCAAAAAAAGAGGCTGCTATTTTTTTTTTTTTTAAAGGTGCTTTAGAGGTCGCGCTACTCGTTTTGATAAAAAAAATGAGATGCTTGCAAATTTAATTTAATTTTAACATGTTTAAGTGCAGTAAAAATTTGCGTTTTTGTGTGTTGTTATTCTGTCTTCATTGACGAATATTCCTGCAATTCAATAGCCTTCTTGGATGAGTAGAAAGGGTTTAACTCCTGAAAGTATGTTTCGAAATTGAAAACGGTGCAACTAAAACGCCTACACTGACACCATTGCGCCTTGGTTTTTTGGAAATATTTTCGCTGATTATGAATCCGATGTCAGTTTTTTTAAATTCAAAATGGCGGGTCCAATATGGCGGCGATTTTTTTGAAAACTAATTGGATTTTATTGAAACTTGGTACTCGGGGGTTTATGCGTTGTCTGATTACGAATCCGATATCGGTTTTTTTAAATTCAAAATGGTGGATCCAATATGGCGGTGCATTTTTGAAAACTAATTCGACTGTGTGAAACTCGTCACTGATGGATTTATGACATCGATTTATATGAACTAGTATCGCTTGTGATCGAAAATTCGACCAATAAAAACTTTAGAGGGTCGAGGGGTCGCTAGCCCCGTACCCCCATCCTTAAATTTCGGGGACGCCCCTGAAAATATACCGTCAGTTTTTTCAATTTCCTTTCCATCGGTGCATATTTCATTTATATATATTAATATATAATATATAAGATGACAGTTTTGCCAAACTTGCATAGGAATCCGATGTCAATAAATACGCCACATGAAAACCTTTAGGAACCTCCTGTGAGCGAACCGTTTGACCGATTGGAATGAAATATGCAACGATGGAAAGAAAATTGAAAAAACTGAGGTATAGGCGGTATATCTTCAGGGGCGTCTCCGAAATTTAAGGATGGGGGTACGGGGCTAGCAACCCCACGACCCTCTAAAGTTTTTATTGGTCGAATTTTCGATCATAAGCGATACTAGTTCATATAAATCGATGTCATAAATCCATCATTGACGAGATTCACATAGTCGAATTAGTTTTCAAAAATGCACCGCCATATTGGATCCACCATTTTGAATTTAAGGAAACCGATATCGGATTCGTAATCAGACAACGCATAAACCCCCGAGTACCAAGTTTCAATAAAATCCAATTATTTTTCAAAAAATCACCGCCATATTGGACCCGCCATTTTCAATTTAAAAAAACTGACATCGGATTCATAATCAGCGATGTCATAAACATTCTAGATGCGAAATATATCCAAAAAACCAATGCGCAATGAGATCAGTGTAGGCGTTTTAGTTGCACCGTTTTCTATTTCGAAACATATTTTCAGGATTTAAACCCTTTCTACTCATCCAAGAAGGCTATTGAATTGCAGGAATATTCGCCAATGAAAACAGAATAACAACACACAAAAACCCAAATTTTTACTGCACTTAAACATGTTAAAATGAAATTAAAATTGCAAGTATCTCATTTTTTTTATAAAAACGAGTAGCGCGACCTCTAAACCACCTTTAAAAAAAAAATAAAAAATAGCAGCCTCCGGTGGAGAGCTTAGGTTCGCTGTCAAAAAGAAAACTTAAAAAAGTCTCCATCGATGCCTTGTATGCTAAAAAAGTTATTCGGGGTCAAGGGTCCAAATTTCAGGAAGTGTGCTTCTTTGATTTTTTTCCTACAAGTTGGCGGGACCTACAGTTAAAAAAAAAAAAAAATGTATGTCACTATGTACAGTCACTTCTCAGAGCAGAAAACCCATTTCCCCCGCCATGGATCTCTGCGCAGTGGAACCACCCGAGGTTTTACCTCGGCCAAGGACTGTCACTTTCAATGTAACCCGGTTTAGTATGTTTTGTCCCATTCCGAAACTATCATCCTCCCCCCTTGCAGCAGAGCTGCAAGATATTCTATTGTTACGGGCGGGCGTTGAGCCGAACTCCGGACCAAAGGGCGTCCCGCGGTAAGCGCCGTTCAAGCGCACCCCTACCGCCACTTTCTAGTAGCAATACCAATAATAATAATAATAATGTCTTAACGACTAGCAGTACTTCTGCTATACCCGCCACACAAACTCCAGACTGTTGCTCGTGCCTTATGGGGTCAAAATGACGCGCAGCAGCTCAACACTCTCGCTCCGGAGCAGTTTGGAAATGAGCAACTCCGAGCACCAGTCTCTCTCTGTTTCTACATCACACCCCCCCTCCCGTTTAAATTCTCACATGAGTCAAGATCAACATCTTCTCGCACCTGTCTCTACGTGTACTGTTTGTCGGCAAAGATTATACACGCTCGCGTCATCGGTCAAATGCAATAACTGCTTAGGCCAATGCCACGTACATCTATGCTCTGGGCTCGCTAACAGGAACCTCTGGACGGATGCGTTCATCGCACCATGCTGTAACACACCTCAACCTACGACGCCAGCCAACCCGGTTACACCAGGTCCACAGCTAACTAGGCTGAGGCACAGCCTTGGTCTTAGCCTACCAACACCTGGGCGAACACATCCGTCTCTCACGCCTATGGTTAACTCGACATCGACCCCACCGGCGCACTTCCAAATCTTACAGCACAACTGTAACGGATTAACTGGTAAGATCGCAGAGATAACTAATTTGATGATGCAATATGACATAAAACTTGCCGCAGTCCAAGAAACCAAGCTCAGTCCTAGGGCGGACCTCATTACCTATGGCAAATATAACATCCACCGGAAAGACCGTCATAGAGTAACAGGAGGTCTGGGAGGTGGTATAGCGTTCATAACGCACAACTCTGTACAGTATCATCTATTTGATAAGTATTACCATCCGTACAGGAGATGTCGATCTGCAAATCATTAACATCTACATACCCCCTGTCTCAAGTTGCCCCACCGGTTATCACCCTGACATTAGCTTAACCGCGTGATCCTGGGCGACTTCAATGCGCACCACGACATGTGACACTCAAACTTGCCAGCAGACAATAGGGGGCATGTACTTGCAGAACAAATAGATGATACGGCTTTCTGTACATTGAACGGAGACGCCCCAACGAGAGTATCGGGTAACTGCTATAGTTCGCCAGATATTTCCATCGTAAGTGCAGGACTATTGAACAACACCAATTGGCGACCCATACTCACGCTGGCGTCTGACCATCTCCCAATAGTCATTACCATCGAGCGACCGACGGACTTTATTACACCTGAGCATGGTACATATATTAACTTTACCAAGGCGGACTGGGACAGTTTTCAGACATATACGGACGAATCCTTGGCTGCTCTATCCATTCCTACGGACGTACGCAAAGGCGAACGAGACTTCCGCAACATCATTGACTTGGCCTCTAAACGCTTCATTCCTGCGGGTCGAATATCTCAAATAAGACCAAATTTCCCCGCCATGGCAGCGGCCATGGCTAGAGAAAGAGATGAAGTGCGAAGTCTCAATCCCGCAGACCCCCGTATAAGGGATCTCAATGCGGAAATTCGTAGGTTGGTCGATAAACATAAACTGGCCAAATGGAAACAACACCTAGAGCAATGCAACCTCTCTGATGGTGTTGGCAAATTATGGACTACGGTCAAAGCTCTATCTAATCCAACGCAACACAAGGATATAGTAGATATTACTTTCGGTGACAGGGTGAAGAAGGACCCTAGGGGATGTGCGAACTCATTCTGTAGACAATTTGTACTACATTCCCCGCCCGATAGAGCTAAACGTAGAACCATGCGACAGGCGCGTTAATACAAAAACCAAAACACGCCCATTGTCATCACTGCCTCAGAGGTCAAGGAAGCCATCAGACAGGCTAAGCCCTCAAAATCCATCGGCCCCGACGGCATTGCCATGAAGATGCTGAAACATCTAGGCCAGGAGGGACACAAATACTTAACGGCTCTATTCAGTCTTTCACTGAACACTTTCGTCATTCCTGAAATATGGAAAAAGGCGAGAGTGGTTCCATTACTAAAACCTAGAAAGCCGGCAAACATAGGCGATTCATATCGCCCTATATCACTTTTGTCGCCGGTAGTGAAGACGCTAGAGTCCATTTTGCTCCCGTATTATACTGCAAATCTGCACCTGGCTAGTCATCAACATGGCTTCCGTAAGCTGCACCGCACTCAATGCCATTGCAACGTAAATAAATAGCGGCCTAAATCAAAACCAACCAAATCACAGGACTATGTTAGTGGCACTTGACCTGTCGAAAGCTTTTGACACAGTCAACCATGCCACTCTCATACAAGATTTGTTTGAAACACAGATACCTGATGGGTTAAAGAGATGGACTGCTAATTACTTGAATGGACGGCAGGCGTCGGTTAACTTTAGAAACGCAACATCAAAACCTAGACGTATTAGACAGGGGGTGCCGCAGGGTGGTGTCCTATCCCCGACACTGTTTAACTTCTATCTATCGAAGATGCCCCCACCACCAGAGGGCGTCTCCGTCGTTTCATATGCCGACGACTGTACAATAATGGCGACGGGGAAGGGCCCCTATACTGATGAACTCTGTACGAGAATCAATGGTTACCTCTGCGACCTTTCCAGGTTTTTCACTGAGCGAGATCTGACAATATCTCCGACAAAATCAACGGCGACGCTTTTTACGACATGGACGCACCAGGTGAGAAATGAATTAGACATTTTCGTTGATGGCACTAAGCTACCAACTGTCAGCCACCCAAAGTTATTAGGGATGACACTGGATAATACTTTCTCATTTGCTGGTCATGTGTCTGCAATGGTCTCAAAGGTACGTGGTCGCAACAAGATCCTCAAGTCACTTGCCGGCAGTACTTGGGGAAAAGACAAAGAAACGTTGCTGACTACATATAAGGCCATTGGCCGACCAGTCTTTGACTATGCTGCACCCATATGGTCGCCTAATGTACATAACACCAACTGGACGAAGTTACAAGTCTGCCAAAATACTGCCATCAGAACTGCTACGGGATGTCTCCTCATGTCTTCCGAGTCTCACCTCCATCAGGAGGCAAAACTGCTCAATGTAAAAGAGGATGCGGAAATGCTGAGCAGGCAATTCCTTCTGAACTGCCACAAGCCAGCACATCCAAACCGTCATCTTTTGGACATAGATCCGCCCCCGAGAGACATAAGGAGACATCTCCGTAAGCATTATGATGAGATCCGGCATCATATTACCTTGCCGTTTGATCTGCAGAATCATAAGCGGGCTCTAACCGACATCCACACCAAGTCGGTAGACACTTTTGTCGGATCTCTACCTGTGAATCCCGTTCTGAACAGTCCTCCACCGGATATTGCTGAAGAAGAACGCACCTTACCAAGGGAGACAAGAGTCACCTTGGCACAGCTTAGGTCTGGATATAGTGTAAGGTTAAACTCCTACTTGTGGTAGGACCTCCCCATGATACTCTACATCTCTTCAATTGTTCATCTGAACCTACTCTTCTAACCCCTCGGAAACCCTGTTGAAACTGCACGTTTACTTGGACTTCCCTTAGAAGAGCTTGATGAAGATCTTCGGAATGATCATACACTCTAGACAGGGCAATGCATTGTTAACAACAACAACAACAACAACAACAACAACCTCAGTTTTTTGCCTACTTCGAACGGCACTTGCAAAGCAAATGAGTTTTTGCTTCTCATGGCAGAAATAACCCTGAGAGTTTGCAAAACTACTGCCGAGGTGCGACCCTGTTTAGACAAATTTTTCACTTAAATAATTTTTGATGTTGGTTTTTGCCGGGCATTGATATGACCCGACTTGGTGTAGTAGGCCGAGCACTTAACCGCTACATCACTGTGGCCGCCATATACTTTTATATAATCGCAATATCTCGGGACTGGTAACTCTTACATATTTTACAATTTCCAGGTGTACAACCTCGTTTCAGGCAGTTTTTCGAAAAAACTTACCGTTACCGAGAAAAGTCCAAAAAAACTATAATTTTGACCTTGGAACCCGAATAACTATTTTAGCACACATGCACTATTTAAGCACTATTTAAACTCTCTACCGATATTTGGCTTTGTGGGAATTATTGTTATTTAACCACTATTTTTACATATGTATGTCTGCTTTGACCGGACTATTTTAAATGAGGAACAAATTTTAAGAAACTCTTTATTTGCGATTTGATTTTTCAAGCAAATCAAAGATGCTTTGTAAACCTTTCATAAACACATACATAACTGTGCCATAAGTTCGGGCCAATGTCTGTAAGGATGTATAAGAATAAGTAGAGACTGCTCCATAAAAAACCAAAAAACTATAGCGATGAGGTAAGTCGATTTAGCCATGTCTTTATATTTGCAAGCAAATTACTCCCTGAGTTTTAAAGATAGCTGGCTATATGTCATAGCGAACAAATAGAACCAATCGATAGTACGATACATCTGATTGTTCCCATAAACGAAACTGTGATCTTTGGTACCTTTAGTCAGAGTGGAGAGTGACTTTTAGTAGAGTAATAGAAGCCAAAACGACTGTTTTTAGAATTTTTGATACCGATAAAATACTGGAGGTCCGTTTTGAAATATGGAACACATCCCAGCTAAACACAATCGGAGCGCCCCGTAATGATAATCCAAAATGGATTCACGAAGCTTTGGGAGAGAAAATGATTACTCTAGAGCGGATAAAACGCACCCCACTTATTTGTATGATTTAGATAAATTTCTGATAATTTGTGTTGTACGGGTAGAGAGAATTGTGAGACGAAATAAAATTTTGAGAGCAGTTTTCCTTATTGTATGAAGATTTTTTTTTTTGAAAAGAAGTAAAAAGAGTACTTTCTTCTAATAAGTAATACACAGATTTGAATCTAAAAGTCGTATAGCAACTTCAAAAATTTGTAAACCCCATTTAGGTAAATCTACATACGAAAAAATGTGGGCAGAAAAAACAAAAAAGGTTTGAGGTTCAGAAAAGCATACAAAAAAAAAGAGTCCAGCCATCAAAATGGAGGAAGAAGTGTCTTCAAATTCACAACTTCAGAAAAGAAAGGTTTCCAAAAGGAGTCCAAAAAGACTGTTGCCTAGTTTATATGAGCATAAAAGCGAATTATTTCAAAACGAGTTTTCTTACGACACCTTTCAAAATCCATTTGAAGTAAAACCAAGGCAGATTCACCAAGGTAGAATTGACAACTGAAATATTTTGTTTTCGTAGGAGTTTTTCCTTCAAATGTAAATAAGCGTATTAACCCTTTGCCACCCAAGAACAGTTTTTGTGTCTCATACAATTTTTTTACTGAAAAATTAGATAGAATTTGCTCAGGCCAAAAAATTATCAATACCGCGAAATATGCTACCCCAAATAGTAACGGAATAACCTTGGCTACTTTGGAATCTACCTCTTTTCGGACCTTTGCGTTATAGGAATGGCGAGCATTGAATATTTGTCGATTTCCGCCGATGTCACCAAAGGAAGGTTGCCGCTAGAGTGTCGCAGAAACTGGTTTTCATTAGAGTTTTTTATACTGAAGTCCAAACCAGGGTACCGTCTTATCAATTTATAAAAAAAAGTACAAACTTGTTTGGAACCGGTTCTGGATTTTAGACCGGTTTCATTTTTTTTATTAAGATAACGGTTACGATTTAGTTTTCGGTTTCGAGAAATTAATCGGCTCGCTGTTGCTGTTGTAAAGCTTTCGGCAGAATCAGTCCGTCACGTACTTGCCGAAAAAGGAAGAAACTGACAGCCGATTTTACCGCCAATTTGATAACGCGTTTGTGAAAATTGTGAAAAACAAATTTAACCAAAGTAATTTTTTAATATTTTCCATGTTTTTAACCGAAATTTTGCATTTGTTATGTTTTTTTTTTAAATAATTTTCGTTTTGCGCTAATTACTTTGTTGACATATCTGTGTACTTTAACATGACGTACGTCTCACGTACATGACGTATTGACGGACTGATTCTGCCGAAAGCTTAAGGGGGACGTGACGGACCAAACAGAGTTGTACGGTATTGAGTCTATGCTCTTACAGCTGCCGAACCACCAACCCCCTGACCGTGGTCGAAATGGATTTTAGTTGCCTCTTGCGACAAGCATTCCACCATGGGCATATTCTAAACCCCTAACCCGCAGGGGTCATGAATCGATTTTAATCTCTTACAGTTTCGTTTTCGGTCTAAGATCCAGTTGAAAAAAGATTAGACCATTCATCTTAGCTGAAATGTGCTAGATTTTAGCTAATCCGAACTATCATCTTTATTAAAACGTGCACGGAACTAAGGCAAGTGTGTTGTATTTATATGAAGCAATTTGGTTTTTCTTCACACTATTGAAAAAATTTAAAAATCTTAAACAGAACGGGTTAATATTTTTTTTCATTTGACGGAAAAACTCCTACAGAAAAGAGAGAACTGCCAAGTTCACTATTACTTTGTTTAATATACTTTGAGTAAAACGATAATAATTTTCAAATGGGTTTGAAAATTCGTTTATAAATGTGTTTTGAAATAAAACGAATATAACAGAAGCGTTTTATGAATGCGTATAAACTAGGTATGTGATGTTCATTTACAGCCTAACCTAATATAAACGCACGGACTGCGTTTTCTGTCTAAAATGTCTCATGCACATACAACTTGTATGGGAGCAACCGAATTTGATCGCACGGTCTAAAAACCTAACTTGGTTCCCAATTTTTGTTCTGCGTGACATTTCGATTTGACGTTTGTACAAAGGCAAAGATACAAAGGCACGTACATTTATTTCGGTTACAAGGAAACAAGTCGTGCATGTACGTGCGGTAAACGCACGGATTGCGTTTATATTAGGTTAGGATGTTAAAGGGCCATAAAACGCTCCAAATTAAGTAATTGCTTTAAGAGAAATTTTTTATGACTCAATTCAGGTTGCCCGCGTAGAACAATTTGTCGCTTATGGTATGCTGCTCGACCGCCGGAATCTAGCAGTTTAATATTTTGAAAAGAAAAAAACACCATTTTGCACAAAAAAATTAAACAGCTGCAGGCGTATTTTTAATTTTGTAAAACTTTATGAATATTTACCGCCACAATAAGAAAGATTATTATGTCGCCGATACATATTTGATGATGTAGCAGCAGAGAGTGATGTTGCCGACGATGAAGTAAATGATGAAGAATTGGCGGAAAAACAAGATGCTGTTGCTACGAACGTTTGATGGTGATGATGATGGTGATGGTGATGATGATGCAGATGATGTGGTAGCTGAGATTGAGCTTGTTGCTGCAATTGAAATTGTGGAGGTAATTGTTGTTGGTGTGTTGGTTGTTGTGCGGGAGACTGTACAATTTGTTGGTGACAATTTTGATTTTGTGGGGTTTGATTGGCTTTGCAACGACACTTGTCCAAAATTTGATAGCACGGAGATGATGTATTTAAATGTTGTTGCAAGTGACGCTGGGAATGTTCCAAAGAAAGTCTCGAATGCATTCGTCACGGTTTTTTTTTAAATTATGTATTTTGTTTTCACAAATTTAAACGACGGGCGTACAGCTGTTTAACGATGTTTGAATTAGCAGAACTTAAGCGACTTAGTGATTAGATAAACACACACTTATTGGTTTAGCGTAAATTCAGGAAAACACTTCAATTCACTGGAATAGTTAGTGATCGTTAAATGAAATCAAAATATTGGAATGGAATTATTAAGTTAAATGTTAACTCATAGAGCACAACAACGATCCTCTGGTTCACTGAAACCAATTAATGTTTAAGATGTATTGTCGCCAGTGACATCACTTAAAGTAACGACCGAAATTGAAAGCATCATCACCTACCAAAGCGTGATATACCAATTACGATACTAGGAAACCGGAACATAACAATACGTAGAATATTCAATTGATATGTGTATCGAACGATGTGCGGCACGACATAGATAAAAAGTAAACAAAAACGTCCTAACTTTTCGCAAAAAGCAAATAGTGACAACAACTTCGGTGTAACGATAGCGACAGTGATAATGACACTGATAACGAGGATGTTGCACTTATGTTAAGAGACCGTCGTCCGAACGTCCGAGCGTCTGACCGATCCGTTAGAAATCAACCGTTATGCCGTCTAACCGACCGACCGCCGAACGTATGACTAAATCACGAAACGCACACAACTAAGAACACTGCCGAATTTGATGTGAGACGATACTATGCTAGTTGTTTTTAGTGATGTTGTTGCTGTTGACGATTGTAATGACGACAACAACGTTGTCGCTGTTGATGTCAATGTCGAGAAGGTGCGGTAGCCTCGAGTGTCCAATTGAGAGTGAAAGTTTGTGTATTTTGCCGAGAGCGTCCACTTTCGTTGCCGCCGTATCAATCGCATCAGTTTGCGAAAACAAGAATAACAACAACACACAGTTGCTATAGAACTATTGAAGAGTTTGAGTGGTCGGCCATTGGGGTTTGGTAAGCTTATTTGTCACTTTCGGTGGTATAGTAACTGTTTGGTGATATGATGAAGTGCGGTACAATTTTGATAGCGCCTAGCAACCTTGGAGATGCGCGCTAACAACAACGACGATGATGAACGGTAGAATTACAACTGAAACCAAACTCAAATGTTATCCTAGCAATAAGCCTCCGACATTAATGATTGCAAAGCTACTGAGTGTGTCGTTGGTGGTGGTGGGTGGCGTTGATGGTAGAGGCTGTGGTAAAGGTGGAAGTGAAGGTGATAGCGGCGCTGCCTACAGCCTTTTATATCTTGGGTAGAGGTGGTGATACAATTGTGTAGATGAATTGGGTAGTGGTGGCAGGCGCGTTTCGGTCAGCGATGACGTTGAAAGGTGGTGGTGTGATGTATGCGGTGTGCACGCTTTTACACAAAACCACCCGCTTCTTACTAGTTATCGTTGAGCTCACGTTTTACTCCACCTACCTACTAGTTTTTTTTTCGCGATTTGTTGCTCTGTACTACTACACGTTGCAACAGGATTTTTGGGGGACCACGATTCTAAATCCAGAAAAAGGAGCGAGACTTGGGAAATTTGGGGGTCTTCACAGATTAATTTGCATTTTTCATATAATTTAATTTGTTATAGATTCTCTTCAGTAACGACATCCTGGCCGTTTTTACATATATATAGTTTTACCAACCAACTGGTGGAAAACCTGTAAAAACTTAGTGGCAACGCTTAAGAGACAAAGCTGGAAATGAAGCATAATACTATATTCAGAAGTTCACCAAAAAAGGTCAAGTCGTTTTCGGCATAGTAGGGGATGTGCCGACAAAAATTTAATGGGATTATGTATAGCCCTAGGTGGTAACCGTACATATAAAAAATTGCCAAGACAAATACCTTTCGTTTAATACGCTTACTTTTCTAAAAACGTTTAAGGGTAAGGTGGCTACCCTGGGTGCTAGCCCTGCCTAAAAATATTTTTGTGGAAATATCGACTACTAAAGCGTGCTGAGTGGCAACGCCTAGCTAAAAACTCTTCAAACGTATTGCACCATCTACGTATCGAATTTCATCAAAATTGGTCGAGCCGTTTCCGAAACAGTCTGGATATACAAATATACAGAGTAGCCCATGTGCAGCTATAATAAGATATCGTAAAAACTCACAGAAAATGACATAGATTTAACCTTTAAATATTCCACAATTCCACAACCAATCTACAAGAAGAAGCTTGATTGTACCCAGTATATTCTATTCGGGCCATCTAAGTATCTATCCAAATATAACTCTAGTTATATCCAATTGTTCCAGAGCTATAGTGGGAGTGCTTCTGCAGACGCGTAAGACCCACTACCAAAAACGAGTGGTCTTCATATCGAGATTTAACCTCATATATAGAAAACGCATTTTTAATTACAGTAAGTATCGAGTAACGCCCGCGTTTCCAACGACTTCACTTCCATCTTTGAAAAGGAATAATAACTTAAATCGCAACGCGGCACAAGATTTTTCCAACGTTTTTTAAAGAAAAAAACAAAATACTTCTAAAAAGGCAAGGGTGCGAAACTGTAACAATGAGTAACTTTTTAACCTTCCCCAAAATTTAATTTCAATTTTCATGCAATATTCGGTCGATATGTAATCCACAACAACATACATAGTAACAGGCATATATTTTTTTTTTTATCAAAATTTGCTTCAACGTCTATAATTACCTCTAGAATTCGGATGAATAATGGTTTTTGATCTCTTCCAGCAAGCCGAAATTGTTTATCATAAAAGTTGCCAATGAATTGGGCGAGTAACAGAAAAGTGACAAATTTGAATGCCATTCCCAAAAAAAAAAAAAATTATCCAGTAAAACGACTTTATTAAATTTTAGTCTATGAATTTTCATTAGTACCACATTTCTAAATTTAGTACCGCTATGTTGTTCTACGGCACCCACTGTGAAACTAGAAGAAGGGACCCATTGCCGTTTTGAGTTTCAAATAATGATCCCGTACGTTTTACTGAATCTGACTACTTTCTTTCCCAAATTGGCATTTTTTTGTACCTAGCCAAGAACGCTGAAATTGTAGCACAGTGTTATTTATCTGTACAACGTATTCAATGTTCCTTCAAATAAATATGTATGTATGAACGATGGAATGTGCGATGCGAAAGCCAAAGTTGCGTATACGCACTGTACAACCCACACTCATACTCACGCTGTTGTTGATAGTTTTTATCCTCCTCCAATAAAAATAGAATAGAGACACAATTTATGAAAATACATAGGTATGCACAATTTTGTGGAACGGTACTACATATAAGCTAATGTTGCTTTTTGTTGTAAATTTGTTTGCTTTTTTTAGTTTTGCTTCAGCGGCGCCTAATTCCGGGATAAACATATACAGCAGCTGGATTATTAGCAGCGCAGCGTGGATGGCGTCTACATTTACAACAATCTGTGAATCTAAAGTGGTTGCTTGGAGCCGTAAAAAATTGCCTTCCTCCGGATATCGCCACCATTTTTGCTCCCATCCATAGTTCCTGTCACATTTATGGCGAGATGTTGGCAAACTAAAACTACAAAAAAACGTCGACCAATCCAACGCGACCGTTATGAATGTTATAAGCACCTCCCTCTGCAACAAAATGTCTAATACGCACAAACACACGTGCACTCTCACAAAGGCCAATATCCCGCATACACACGAAGGCTGTTGTAGACAGCATCTGTGGCGCGTTGTCGGGTGGTGAATGTGTCCTTGTGAGCTAAACCCACAAAAAATATGTGTACCTTATATAAAGCTTATTTCAATAGATTAAAAGTTGTATAACGTAGGGACCTAAATTTTTTAGATTCCATGAAGTAGACGAGAATGAACATAAACTTCAACGTTTCTCCAAATAAATTAAATGAAAATGGAAATACAGCCTTTTGTTAAATCACTCCTCATTTATTACTTCGATAGAAATGCAACTATCTGAGAAACACCTAGAGAATAAAATCATACCTTGTGAGAGGCTTTGGGGAAATCAGCACAGAGGCAATAAACTTGTTGGCATCATGCAGTATTCACTGAACAAGGATACATTTGTGACTGTAAACCACCCTGCAACAAAGCCATGCTGGTTCGGTAACACCGAACGTTTAACAGCGAAGTGTACTTCGTTTTTTTAATAATACCTAATAACTTGTAGTTGAGAAGTCATAGACAACTTTGAAATTGGATTACAGCTGGAAACATCATTTATCCTGTCGCTTTAGATTTTTCAAAATTAACTTTAATTTTCTTGTGGTTGCAGTCGAAAAACTTTTTCTTTTCTATCACTTGTTTGGTGACTAAACCTATTTTTTGATTTATGAGGCTATAGAAGAGCAAAGCCCAGCAACTCCCTGCAAAAATCGAGAGTACTCTATTTCCTATCCAAAGAGTACTCCAATTGGAGCATCGAGTACTCCAAATATAATCCTTTTTCATATAAAAATTGTGCTCCAATTAACATTGCGATGTCCTAGGACTGAACCACCTACTCCAACCTTCGTTTTGTTTCTGCTACTCCATGGAGTACCTATAGTCAGAGTACTTTGCAATGTACTCCAATGTTGTTACTTCTTGGAGTATATACTGTCAGAGCGATAGTGTCGTGATTTTCGTCGATAAGGCAGGAGCAATGATCGGCTTTCAAAAAGCTGAAGGTGGTCCGATGAGGTATACAAAGGATTACTATTGGAGTACTCCAACATCAAAAAATTGGAACACATAATCCAACGATTTTTGCAGTCGTAAAAGGCGGCATACATACAAAGCTAATATATTTCCGCGGAATTATTGTGACGGTAATTTTTTCGAGATTTCACATCTCTCAGCGCATGATCTGTTAAAATTTTTGGGGATTCATCAAACCTTATAAGTTTACGAAATGCGTATAGGCAGCTTTTCATTATGTCAAATGGGGTAAAATTTCATCGACTTTATCGAGATTTGGTAGCTTATTTCGATAAAGTCGATGGAATTTGTCAAAATTTGACCTAATGAAAACCAGACTTAAATTTATACATTTATGAGCTCAGTTAGATGAACGCCCTACGTGTACTTGATGTCACACAAAAACTTTTTATTTCGAATTTTTTATTAAAAGAGTAATTTTCGACCCAATTTCAGCATATTCTTCTATTTTTGTCCAATGTGCTTTGAATCTATTAAAAAAATTACATGCCCAACGGCGTCATTCAATTGAATAAATTTACGAACTCTTTTACACACCAAAATGGACGCGGAAGTTTATCAACTTTGTGTAAATTTCGTTCCATACAAATTTTGACTGTTTATTTACACACTTGATAAATTTATACGTTTGCACGCTTTATAAGGTGTTTATAAGGTTTGATGAATCCCCCTATTATAAATGGCTTAGGGCGGATTTCACAAACCGTTCTTTACTTAGTTAAGTGTATTGTTTGGCGTTTTCAATTTGACCTCTCCGCTGACTTATTCTAAGTTAAGTCAAGGAGCTGTCCCCTGATCAAAGAACAAGAAATTAGATTGATCATGTCATGATCGACGGTAGACACAGCTCCACCGTTCTGGACGTACGTACCCTACGTGATCCCAATATCGACTCGAACCCTAATCTTGTTGCAGCCAAGATACGCGCACGCCTCTGTGCAACGAAGAAAGTACGCACAGTAACGTAAGGAAAGTTTGACGTCGAGACAGAGACAGCTGATAATTTTTCCACTCGACTCTCACACCTGCTATCAGAGAGCAATTCCCGACCTAACGATGTAACCGGGCAATGGGAGCACATCTCTCACTCATTGCGTACCGCCGCTGAAGACACTATAGGGTTCCAGCCAGCCCGCAAGAACAATTGGTGCGATGAGGAATGTAGCACTGTCTCGGATAAAAAGGACGCTGCCTACAGTTAGACGCTGCGAACGGGCGCAACCCGGGGCAAGTTCCTGTAAGAACAATAATGGCGACTGGTAACCGACGTACAGAGTGTACTTAAATTATGGAGGGAGCACTTCTTCTCACTGCTGAATTGCGAGGGAGACGTCGAACCCGATACCCCAATCCCTGACGATGGAAAAATCGTCCCACCACCTGACTATGATGAGGATAGCTATATCCCGACGAGCAGTTCAAACACGGAGGCGAAGAGCTGGTAAAAAGCATGCATCAGCTCTTATGCAGAATATGGTCAGACGAGTGCATGCCTCCAGATTGGAATTTAAGTGTGCTCTGCCCAATCCACAAGAAAGGCGATCCCGCTAACCGCAGCAACTACCGCGGAATCAGTCTTCTTAATATCACATATAAGGTTCTTTCTAGCGTATTGTGTGAAAGAATGAAGCCCATCGTAGACAAACTTATTGGACCTTATCAGTGTGGATTAGGACCTGGTATGTCTACCATCGACCAGATTTTCACGATACGCCAAATCCTGGAGAAGAACTATGATAAAAGAATCGACACACCATCTCTTTAGCTATTTCAAAGTCGCTTTTGACAGCGCAAAAAGCATTTGCCTGTATGCCGCCATTTCTGAATTTGACTTCCCTGCAAAACTTACACGGCTTTGCTAAATGACGTTGGGCAATACCAACAGCCCCGTCAGAATCGGGAAGGACCTCTCTGAGCCATTTGAAACCAAACGAGGCTTCAAACAGAGCGACTCCCATTAGTCCGATTTCTTCAACCTGATACTGGAGAAGATAATTCGAGCAGCAGAGCTAAACCGCAATGGTACAATCTTTTACAAGAGCGTGCAATTGCTGGCGTATGACGATATTGATATCATTGGCCTTAACAATCGCGCAGTAAGCGCTGCCCTCTCTGGTCTGGATAAAGAAGCGAAAAGTGGGTCTTGTGGTGAACGAGGAAAAGACGAAGTATGTGCTGTCATCAAAGAAAGAATCGGCGCACCTGGGCCTTGGCAGCCAAGTCACCGTTGATAGCTACAAGTTTGAATCGGTGAGAGACATCGTAAATTTGGGAACCATCATTAACACCGAAAATAATGTCAGTCTAGAAATCCAACGGAGAATCACTCTTGCCAACAAGTGTTACTTTGGACTAAGTATGCAATTGAGAAGTAAAGTGCTCTCTCGATAAACTAAGATCACACTCTATAAGTCTCTCATCATACCAGTCCTGTTGTACGGCTTGGAATCATGGATAGTGTCAAGTGAAGATGAGATGGCGCTTGGAATATTTGAGTGAAATGTTCTCCGGAAGATATATGGTCCTTCCCGTGATGCCAACGGCGAGTATCAAAAGAAATTTAACGATGAACTGTACGAGCTTTACGCAGACCTGACCATAGTGCAGCGAATTAAAGCCCACAGGCTTCGCTGGCTGGGTCATGTTATGCGAATGGACAAGCAGGCTCCAGCACAGAAAGTTTTCCTATCGACACACGAAATCGGCAGCAGAGGAAGGGGGAGGCCTCGATTGAGATGGAAACAACAAGTGGAAGATGACTTGAACTTCCTTGGGTTTTCCAATTGGCTTCAGTTATCTCTAAAAAGGAATGACTGGCGTGCTTTGATACTAAACAGCCAAAATCGCCTAGGCGGTGAAGCGTCAATAAATGACGCAAGCCAAGATTAGAAGTCAATGTACGTTTAGATGCAGAGTTGGGAATTTTAGTTCATTAAAGTGATCAGAGATTTCGAACTAGCTCGCCCAAAATGAAATAGTTCACTTTGTTTATAGTTCATTCGTTTAATTATTTATTTCCCTCAGGAAATAACTGCTAAAACACGTCCAAAAATGTTGGAAGGGGTATCAAAAGATGCGTTTTCGCCTCAATAATCCAGAGGTGCGTCTTTTGATACCTCCTCCTAGTTCAAACCCTACTAACCAGCAGGAAATTACTAGGTCGCGCTTACCAAAAAAGAGGATAAAAAAGTGGGTAATTTTGTTAAGAGAGGTTGTTTTTCTACCCATGTTGGATTATGTCGAATTATGCGTTGTTATTTCGATGCCTACTATTACACATAATCATTTTTGGTATTGTATAGCACTAATTTGTGATTTTGTTTTCACCATGGCTAGCCCTGGTTAGCAGGGACTTTATTTTGGCAAGCGTTTTGATTTCTCTGTATTTTTTCATTCTCAATAAGTTCTATGAATTTGAGTTTTACATAGTTCAAGTAGTTCATTTGAAATTTGCAACTAGTTGCCGCGATCACTTCCATAATCTAGTTCAATGAACTAAATAAACCATGAACTACTGAAATATAGTTAGATGCAGAAAATTTTTTTTATTGAAAATGGCGTTTCCCTTTTTAGTAGCTCTTGTATTTTTAGAGCTTCAGGTAAAAAGAGTGGAGGTTCCCGACCCCTTCTACCTGGCCAGTTCGAGGTACATGTTGAAATTTGATGAAAACATTACACTGATCAAAACAATATTCCCAAAATCCTTTGAGTCCTAGATATTTGAAAAAAAAAAAATCTATTTTTCTATGTATTTTAAAGTATCGAAATCTTTGTCCTCCCCTAAATATTAATATTAGGGACTCAAATTTTCATTTAATTATGGGACTATAACCAAAATGGAAACAAAAAAAATTTGAAATTTAATAAAATTGAAGTTGATTTTGAGTTCGATTGAAGATAGCGACTCCGATCATTTTTTGTTGGGTATCCAGCCGATGAGAGACGTCTGCTTTAGTTGATCTCTTTTCTTTTTCACTCCGGTGATTGTTGCGTGTACCTGGGATTTTAACAAACAGATAAGTGGAGTTTCAACCCTGGAATAGATTTTGCTGGTTTGAGGATATGGTGGCTGGTGGTTGGTGGCAACATTCTCTTGCTTGACATCTCAGCCAACCGTAAAGCCTGAAAGCGCCACTAAATAATAAGTGGCATAATGCCAAATGTGCCGATTTATGCATTTTTTGTGTAAATGGGTATGTGTCTGTGCGCGGACCCCGAACTTATAAGCAGGTAGTAAAATAATTCATATAAATGTGCTGCAAAAAATAAAAGTGTATCTTTATGAGCAATAGGTACCCAGTCGAAACTTTTTTTTGGTAGTTCAAGTAAAGTGGTCTGAAATCACGG
This sequence comes from Campiglossa producta, assembly GCA_964058755.1. Taxonomy (NCBI): domain Eukaryota; kingdom Metazoa; phylum Arthropoda; class Insecta; order Diptera; family Tephritidae; genus Campiglossa; species Campiglossa producta. Next base: position 55,862,727 of record CAXKVI010000001.1, on the reverse strand, counting down.
GCCCGAACTTTCATTGCTTTCAAAATCAAAATACAAAGAAAAAAATTACTTCTGCAACTTTATTTTATTCGGACAAATATGATTGGTCCGGGTTATTTTTCTCGCCAACAATAAAAATTATGTTTCGCGAAATAGAAAGTAGAATAAGCCTTTTTCATGAACTAAAACCGTTGATCTAAACTAAAAATATTTGTTATTATGAAAATGTATTGAAAAAATTTGAAGATGTGAACATATAAACCGTTTTCGCCCCCTATTTTTTATTTTTTCTTGTTTAAGAGAGTTTTTTTGTGGCCGGAATTAAGGTCCTTTGCCAATACATCGTAATTAAATAAATTTTTTATTATTTGACAGCTTATGGGAACACCTTTCAAATGAAAGTATTAAAGTCGGGGTTGCCACCTATTTTTTCGTGTTTCGATTTTAATTCAAAACTATTTATTCCTTTGGAAAGTTATGTAAATTCAAAAAATCACCTTTACATACTAAATATTTTTATTTCATTCGCATAACAAGACCCAACCAGTGAAACCTTCGTACTAAACAGATTTTACCCCAGGGTATCGAAGATTGTGCGAGTTCTTAAAATAGTCGGCTGGCTCAGGCTATTTCAAAAATGCACCAGCGATTTCCTGCTGGGTTAAAATGTGTATGCGGTGTGATATACTTACATATTAATATATAATCGACTTAGGTCGCAAAGGTGCGAAGTGCCATTTTTCAAATTTTACAGGAGAGACAAAAAACATTATAAAAATATAGATTTAAATTAGGAGTTTCGGGTTTTTACGTCATGCCACTCAATTTTAGAGTATAATAAGGGTACGGTCGCCTACTTAAAAGCACTTTTGCGACTTAGCACCTTTTCGGTAGCTACTTTTTATTTTTTTTTCACTGGACTTAGGACCTTTTCCAAAATCAAAAAATGTGTGAGTGAACGAAAGCAATTTTCTGAGTATGAGGGTTCTTAGAGGTTCTTCCGCAGAAAAAAGTTTTTGGAAGGCTGAATATGACAGCCCAAACATTTGTCGTTACTAAGGAGAAGTGAGCTCAGGTAAATGATCCCATTTATAATTTTTTTAGTTTTCTACTTGTAACTTGATATGGAAAAAAAAAATCCAAATTCAAATTCGTATGCAGTTAGCACGTTTTCATTTCATTGGTAGACTTAGCACCTTTTCTAATCAATGCAAAGAACGCACTTAAAAACAGAATAGTTATGCAATTCATGATGTAAGTGGTGTATATTAACTGTTTCTAGCATTTTGCATCAAAACCTCAAAAAATCCAAAAGATGGACTTAGCACCTTTGCGATCTAAGCCGACGATATGTAGTTTGCAATTTTTCTCGGTGATGTTTAACTTTACTTACTTGCTTTACTACACAATTTTTATTTGATGGTGATTAAAAAAGTGGTAACCCTATCAGTGGTTTAAAAACAACTCTTAATTTTAGAACAAGTTTAATTGGAAATAGTTAGTTAAATGCAAAAGTAGATTTGAAAATAATAACAGGGGTATTCGGAATCACGATGCAAGGGCATTGCATCGTTGCATAGCAAATTATTATTGCAAAATAATGTCAAGCCAACAACAAAATACATGCGGATGCAAATGTCAAGCAATTTGCAGAATGCAACACCAAAAATCTATTGCATAGCATTTTGTTGCATTGCATTCATAGGAACAGCTGTTGACATATGAAATCTATTGCTTAGCATTTTGTTGCATTGCATTCATAGGAACAGCTGTTGACATATGAGTGCTGTCAGACGTTCAATATGTATTGTGATCTCCCAAATTAAAAAAAAATGACGGGGATCGATAGATATTATTAAGATGAGTACAAATATGTATATATATTTCTTTTGGCGGAAACAACAACAACAAGAGTTATTAAGGGTCAAAGTTCATTTAAAGCGTTTTTTAAAATCAAAATTTCTCAAAAACGAATGAACCGATTTTCAAAAATGTGTGCATTAGGTAGGTAATTAAATTACCATTCATTTGATGTACCATTGCCCGGCGTGCAAAACCGTGTATATGCAAAATTTAAAGCATATTTTTATCAAATTTGTGTGGAGAGCTTAGCAGACATGTTTATAAAACCGTGACGTCACTGATTTTTTTAAATGCGAGATCTTATTAATTGGAACGACGTAAACAACCGTCAAATAGTTTTCAAAAAAATTTATTAATGTAAACGGATAGTCAACACAATTTGGAATCAAGTGCACATGCGACGAAAATTGATTCCAAAATTGAACAATGTAAACAGGTCTTTAGGTACCTAATTGAATTAGCTGTCATTTGATGTTCCATTGCTCGGCGTGCAAAACCGCTTATATGCAAAATTTAAAGCATTTTTTTATCAAATTTTTGGGGAGAGCTTGTGTTCGCCGTCAGAAAGAAAACTTTAAAAGACCCCATCGATAGCATTATTCGGGTCAAAATTAGAGGTAAATTCAAAAAAATCAACAAATGTGGATTTTTCTCGACTTTTGACCCCGAATAATTTTTTTTAGCAAAAATGGAATCCATGATCCAATTAATAAGATCTCGCATTTAAAAAAATCAGTGACGTCACGGTTTTATAAACATGTCTGCTAAGCTCTCCACACAAATTTGATAAAAAAAAATGCTTTAAATTTTGCATATACGCGGTTTTGCACGCCGAGCAATGGTAAATCAAATATAAGGTAATTCAATTGCCTACCTAATGCACACATTTTTGAAAATCGGAGAGAAATTTTGATTTTCAAAAACGCTTTAAATGAACTTTGACCCTTAATAACTCTTGTTGTTGTTTTTCCGCCAAAAAAATATATATATTTGTACTCATCTTAATATCTATCGATCCCCGTAATTTTTTTTTAATTAAGGAGATGGAGCTATTCTAAATTCAAGCCGATCCATCAAAACGGATCACGATACATATTGAACGTCTGACAGCACTCATATGTCAACAGCTGTTCGTATGAATGCAATGCAACAACATGACAATTTATGCAACTAGAGTTGACAAAGGGCGCTCACGGTTCGGTGCATTTTAATACAATTGCATAATTTTGTCAACCTATATGCTATTTATTATGAATACCCATGTTCGACAATTTCCATTGCAAGAGGTGCAACCGTTCTGTGCAAACTTTCATAATGGTATTTGAATTTGTATTATGTGTGACGAAAGCCATAAAAAAGGAGCTGCTCATATCGATGGCTGAGTGGAAGATTATCCTATTTCAAAATATTTATCAGTTATTGGTTCAAGAACGTCCTATCTCAACGAAAATTTTACAAATGATCAAATGGATAGGGCGTTTTTCAATCAAATTTTGAGATAGGGCGTTTTTGAAAAAAAAATTTGACGAGGTGGTCGCCTAGGCGGGTAAACGCTAACTAATGATGAACTGCGGACGACTTGCTACTCTTGTATTGTATTGTATTGTATTTATTTGAATGTTTTCCTAGCACAATTTCGAAATATTATTTTATAGTGCTAGTCGGTAAACGTAATTTTACAATACGAATTAAAATAACATAAATAAAATAATAAATTAAATTAAATTAAATGATAGTTTTTACTAACGATGCAACCGAGCAATGGAAGCATATCTCTCACTCATTACGTACTGCCGCTGAGGCCACTATAGGGTTCCAGCGAGCCCGCAAAAACAACTGGTACGATGAGGAATGCAGCACTGCCTCGGACAAAAAGGACGCTGCCTACAGGGAGACGTTGCGAACGGGCGCAACCCGCAGTGTATGGCAACGCTATCGTGAGGCAAAGAAGGAAGAGAGACGCCTTTTCAGAAAAAAGAAACGTGAGGCCGAAAGGCGTGAGTGTGAGGAGCTTGAGATGCTGGCTGACAGGAATGATGCCCGAAAATTCTATGAAAAGATCCGGCGGATGACGGAAGGTTTTAAGACCGGGGCAAGTTCCTGTAAGGACAATAATGGCGACCTGGTAACCGACGTACAGAGTGTACTTAAATTATGGAGGGAGCACTTCTCCTCACTGCTAAATTGCGAGGGAGACGTCGAACCCGATACCCCAATCCCTGACGATGGAAAAGTCGTCCCACCACCTGACTATGATGAAGTGAGGATAGCTATATCCCGGCTCAAAAACAACAAAGCGCCTGGAAAAGACGGACTACCCGCCGAGCTGTTCAAACACGGAGGCGAAGAGCTGGTAAAAAGCATGCATCAGCTCTTATGCAGAATATGGTCAGACGAGTGCATGCCTCCAGATTGGAATTTAAGTGTGCTCTGCCCAATCCACAAGAAAGGCGATCCAGCTAACCGCACCAACTACCGCGGAATCAGCCTTCTTAATATCGCATATAAGGTTCTTTCTAGCGTATTGTGTGAAAGACTGAAGCCCATCGTAGACAAGCTGATTGGACCTTATCAGTGTGGCTTTAGACCTGGTAAGTCTACCATCGACCAGATTTTCACGATACGCCAAATCCTGGAGAAGACGCATGATAAAAGAATCGACACACACCATCTCTTTGTCGATTTCAAAGCCGCTTTTGACAGCGCAAAAAGGAGTTGCCTGTATGCCGCCATGTCTGAATTTGACTTCCCTGCAAAGCTTATACGGCTTTGCCAAATGACGTTGAGCAATACTAACAGCTCCGTCAGAGTCGGGAAGGACCTCTCTGAGCCATTTGAAACCAAACGAGGCTTCAGACAGGGCGACTCCCTTTCGTGCGATTTCTTCAACCTGATGCTGGAGAAGATAATTCGAGCAGCAGAGCTAAACCGCAATGGTACAATCTATTACAAGAGCGTGCAATTGCTGGCGTATGCCGATGATATTGATATCATTGGCCTTAACAACCGCGCCGTAAGCGCTGCCTTCTCTGGACTGGATAAAGAAGCGAAAAAAGTGGGTCTTGCGGTCAACGAGGACAAGACGAAGTATTTGCTGTCATCAAAGAAAGAATCGGCGCACCTGCGCCTTGGCAGCCACGTCACTGTTGATAGTTACAAATTTGAAACTGTGAGGGACTTCGTCTATTTGGGAACCAGCATTAACACCGAAAATAATATCAGTCTAGAAATCCAACGGAGAATCACTCTTGCGAACAAGTGCTACTTTGGACTGAGTAGGCAATTGAGAAGTAAAGTCCTCTCTCGAAGAACAAAGATCACGCTCTATAAGTCTCTCATCATACCTGTCCTGATGTATGGCTCAGATTCATGGACAATGTCAAGAGAAGATGAGATGGCCCTTGGAGTATTTGAGAGAAAAGTTCTCCGGAAGATTTATGGTCCTTCCCGTGATGCCGACGGCGAGTATCGAAGGAGATTTAACGATGAGCTGTACGAGCTTTACGCAGATCTGACCATAGTCCAGCGAATTAAAGCCCAAAGGCTCCGCTGGCTGGGTCACGTCATGCGAATGGACAAAGAAGCTCCAGCCCAGAAGGTTTTCCAATCGTCACCCGAATTCGGCAGCAGAGGAAGGGGGAGGCCTCGACTGAGATGGAAACAACAGGTGGAGGATGACTTGAACTCCCTTGGGGTTTCCAATTGGCGTCAGTTATCGCTAAAAAGGAATGACTGGCGTGCTTTGATAGGCGACGGCCAAAATCGCTTAGGCGGTTAAGCGCCAATAAATGATGATGATGATGATAGTTTTTAGTTGATGTTAGTAATAAATAATGAGATTGATCACAATAAATTAAAAGTGGACTATGATACACTGAACCAAAAAAGTTTATGTTTCCAAAGAAAAAGTACATGGATCTTAAGGGTCAAATACATAAAGCTTTGTTAACCTCGCCTGGCATTTGCAACCTCAAAATTTTGCGCTCAACTTCAGAGGTATGCTACAATGAACGCTTTGACGCTTCTCTTTAATACATTTGTTTTCGTCATTTCTTTCTTCACATTCAGAGTGTTTTGGTTAATTTATTAATTTAATAGAGAAAAAATGAATTAATTATTACTTCCTCCAACTTTTTATTCTTCAACATCTGATTGTCAAAGCAAGCAAAATTTGAGAGTTTGCCAAATTTTAACCTTGCTTCAACTTTGAGGTCTTCTATTTGCCATCCTTCGTTTAAATACGTATACTGAACTTTTCTGTCAAAGTCAAAGTTCGAGGTAAAGTCAAAATAAAGCTTTAAGAATTGTTCTTAAAACCTCTCCAAGGAACTTTCTTACAGAAATTTAAGTACATTTCTTAGAATATAAGTACTTGTTCTTAAAATATGTAAATAAATAGTCAGAAAGCATGAATTCATTCATAAATTGTAAAAATTTTTTCTTAGAATCTATGAATTTTTTTCTTTTATTCTAAGAAATATCAGTTGAACTTCTATGAAACTTTTTCCTTAAAAACCATGTATGTTTTTGGTTTAGTGTAGTAATAAGAAAAGAACAGAAATATAAATAAGAGGAACTGTGGTAGCAAGTACATAATTAATTATTAGAAACAGTGTCTTAAATCAACAAATAAACAATTAAACACAGATAGGTAAACCGGGAGCCAGTAGGGGTCGCTGTGTCAGAAGGGAAACCCACGAGTATCGCGATTTGGCAGTAGGATGCCTAGGTGGCGGTGCCACGCTTACTTTTGAAAATTTACCAAAAATCATAATAAAATGACTAGGGGGTTCATCCTACCAAACTATATCATTTTCGGTGATTTTCGAAGTTTTAGATATCGAAAGTGGGCGTGGTTGGAAGGCGATTTTATCCAATTTCATCCCAACGATACTAGTATGCTTTGTGCCAAATTTCATCCTTCTACCGTAATTAGTTTAACAGTTACGACCAGTCGTATTTTTAAAAATGCCTCCCTTAATTGGGCTTAGTAGGCAATTGAGAAGTAAAGTCCTCTCTCGACGAACAAAAAGACACTCTATAAGTCACTTATCGTACCCTTCCTGCTATATGGTGCAGAAGCATGGACACTGACAGCATCTGACGAGGCGGCTTTGGCAGTATTCGAGAGACAAATTCTTCGAAAGATGTATGGACCTCTAAAAGTTGGCGACGGCGAGTACCGAAGAAGATATAATGATGAGCTGTATGAGCTTTACGCAGACGTCGACATAGTTCTGCGAATAAAAATCCAGCGGCTTCGCTGGCTAGGACACGTGGTGCGAATGAACGAAGAAGGTATTCTCATCGGCACCCGCCGGTGGAAGTAGAGGAAGAGGGAGGCCACCACTCCGATGGCAGGACCAAATGGAGGCAGATCTGAGAACACGCGGTGTCTCCAATTGGCGCCAGTTGGCTCAACAAAGAGCCGACGGCCAAAATCGCCTATGCGGTTAAAGGCCTACCTTTATTATTTTTAAATATATTAGGAAAAAAGCTCCCTCACTCGCGTTACAAGAAATTCGTCACTCGCGTTACCTCTGAATCATACCAAAGTAAATGTTTGAAAAGTCGATTCTAAAGTGAGGAATCGGTTGAAATATCATTTATTCGGTCTGGGATGCCTGTTGAGTATGAAAAATTTAACTTTTTTATTGTATTTATTTAGAAATTTAAATTTGTTTTAAAGGTAGTCTTGCTTTAAATTTTGACAAGCTTGATTAACTATGTACATTTCGCATGCCCTTACAATAATGTCCATCGTTATATTTAAAATTTTCCACGCCCTTTTGGGAAGAAACCAATTTAATCTCTGATGTTTTATCAAAAGCGTCCAACTAAACTTTGCAAATCTCGAGGAAAATGAGACAGGTTGGTTCTGATTATCATACATCGATCTTCATCGATGAAATAGGCGTTAGAACATAAAAAAATAAATAATTTGCAGAATCGCCGTTACCTTAAATATTGAACAAAAAGTGGTTTTTGACCTTCTGGTGTAAGTTAAGTGTTATGAAGGCCATATAATTATCAAATTTAGTAAATATTAGTGAACATTTGGCATTTAACTCTTATTTTAAAAAACTTGAATGGAAATCGTCACTCGCGTTACACCAAAAAATCGTTAATAAAACCGAACCCTTATGAGCGGGAGCAAAAAGGAAACATCGAGATAAAAGGGCAGACCCGTCAATTAGAACAGATGGATTTTTATGTTATTCTCATTAAGATATCCGTTTTTATAAGAAAAAACATGTATTTTCGTCACTCGCGTAACATAAAAAAATATGCCTTATATTTTTATGAAAAGCTTCAGAAGTAAATTTCAAAATGCGTCCATCTTTCCATGTAGGTATAGACTGGGTCGGTCCCCATGTGTCAAAAAAAAAGTTTTAAACGTCTGCACAGAGAAAAAAGTCACATAAAATGCCCTGTAAATCAGAACAAAGTTTAGCGGATTTCTCTATGATGTTTTTCCAATAAGATGCCCGTCTTATTATGACTGGGTGTGTCTTTTTAATAAAACTGAGTAGATAATCACATAATATTAAGAATATTTTCTTTTTAATATTTCAAATTAAAAAAAAAAATGAACGCTCAACCCAGATGTCTAGTCTAGTCTAATCTACACTACCATGCCATCGTATACTTAACTTGCCAACGTCTAATTACACCTTTGTTCTTTTTGCCACATGTCCACTTGCCTTATTGCCTTCACCGCGAATCGAACTAAGAATTATTAACTGCTCAACGGAGATCTCTACCAAGATTCTATCGTGTACTTGTGCTTGGTAGCGTCGAATTACACATTTGAAGAAGGTATACTTTTATATACATATGCTGTATGTACATATGTTGAGACGTTAATAGCAAAATTTGAATTAATAAGGGATCTTTTAAAAATAAATAGTTTTCCTTTTCAATAAATTCAATATGAATCTAGTGAAAGCAAGAGGATGTTCTCATTAATTTACTTTATACAAATTATCTCATAAAAACAAGCAGATTTCTTCTAACAATTGAACGTTTTTGACAAAAGTACATAAAAAATTCATAAATAAGAAGCTAACTCCTTCTTTTTAGCCGATTTCCTTTTCAATAAATTTGAGAAGAAATTCAAGCTAAAATCTAAAAGATTTCCTAGCACAAATTTCTTCAAATTTGTCCCTACTCGCTCTCCCCAGCCAAAAAGCTTTTTTAGACGTCGATCTCTTTGATTATAGGTGAACTTTTTGGCTCTGTGCGCCCCTTGAATTTGAACCCTTACAGAATCTGCCCAAAGAAATGCAATCACAGAAACAGATCTTCGCATTTCCTAAATAAAGCGACTCACGCGCCATATCAAACAAATAAGGGGATACATAAATAGGATTTTTAGTTTTTATTACCTAAATCTCAGCTTCACCTACACTGAGAGAAATGCATTGAATGTTGTGACAATATCACTATTGATAGCGCCGAGTTTGATGCAATATTCATTCAGAATGAGCGAGTTATCAAATATTATTTGCTACCAATAAAAAGTAAAATGACATGTCAACCATTTCGATATGATGTACTATTTTTTATATTTATGGATAGAATACTAATATATTTGAACGGCATGTCAATATCTATGGTCGTGATATGAATTTCTATTGTCGGTATATCCATATCCATATTTACTACATAGTAATAATGGTAGAGACAGCGTATTAATATATATGGACGAAATGTAAATTTTTCTGGGACGCATAATCATAATAGTTCAACAATTTTTACTATGGATTTTCTAACAATATTACAACTTGTTGGAGCGGTTTTTTTTTAATTCAAAATTTTTTGAATTTCTTATGATTGAACTTTTTTCTAAAAATTGTATAATATGCCGTAGCCGAATGGTAGAATACTGGGCTAACGTGCCAGAGGAGCATGGTTCTAGTCTCACTGTTACCAGATGTCAAATTATATAAAATTTTATTTTTTTAAACTATTTAGAATTTATCAATAGTTTATATGGATACCATTTCAATAGTGATTTATCAAAAAAGCATTGATGAAACATCCATATTCATTGATGGGACAGAAATATCAATTTTTATTTAATGTGATATCAATAAATGTGGATGTTCGATCCATAGATTTCCCTCCGTGTAGTGGCGTTTTTTATAGGAAATAGGTATCTCTTTTAGTAGATGTAATAAATGTTTCGAAATTCAGCCAAAGCAAACTATGTACATATAAATGCGACCTGAACTATGTCTATGAACTGTCTTTGACCACAGCTGTCATACCCGACAAATGGAAGCAGGCAACTGTGATCCCACTACTAAAGCCTGGCAAGCCAGCCAACGTTGGGGAGTCATATCGTCCGATATCACTCCTCTCGCCAGTAGTAAAGACACTTGAGGCGGTCTTACTCCCGCTCTACGCATCACACTTGATGTTAGCCGAGCACCAACATGGTTTCAGGAAAGGTAGGAGCACAAAATCTGCTCTAAAAGTCATAAACACTCAGATAACTGACGGTCTAAATCAAAACAGACCTAATGGCAGGATGGTTCTAGTTGCACTCGATTTGAGTCAAGCTTTTGACACAGTAAATCATGGGCAACTTGTATCCAGAAAAAGTTACGATTGTTTCTTACGCAGACGATTGCACGATATTGGCAACTGGTACTTCCGTTGATGAGCTGTGCTCTAAAATAAATGGCTATCTCCCCTCTCTAGTCGAGTTCTTCACCGCCCGAAGCTTGACATTGTCGCCAACAAAGTCTTCGGCGACCTTATTCACGACGTGGACAGCGCAGGTTGGCATGGAACTAGAAATTTATGTAGGTGATCATAAAATACCTACTGTCGCCCACCCAAAAATCTTAGGAGTGACTTTCGACACCATGCACACTTTCGCTGCCCATTCAGCTGCAATTGTCTCAAAATTACAGAGCCGCAACAAAATCCTTAAGTCAGTAGCCGGCAGTACTTGGGGTAAAGACAAAGAAACGTTGTTGGTAACGTACAAGGCAAGTGGTCGGCCGATTCTGAACTATGCGTCGCCGATATGGTCGCCGGGGCTTGCAGACGTTGTTGTTGTTGTGGTTGTAGCGAGGTGTAGCCCTGCCTAAATGTCAGACAGGGTCACCCCGAGTGTATTGCTCTTGGCCGGGTCGATATAAGAAAACGGCCCGGGTCGTTTCGGCACGATGGGTACAGCACAAGTACTGGTACCGTTCTCGTAGAACCGGCAATACAAGAAACTAGCCGTGTAGGCCATGTAGGTCATTTAGCGTTACCCAGGGTGCACCAACTGGGAGGCGACCTACTTTTACACCCCCTTGCAGACGTTCATTGGAGTCAGCTTCAGGCCTGTCAAAACACCGCGCTCAGAACCGCTACGGGGGCGTCCTTATGTCACCTATATCTCATATACACAATGAGGTGGAAATGCTTCCAGTTAGGGAGCATAATGAAATGCTAAAAAGCAGTACCTACTGAAATGCTGTAAACCACGGCATCCCAGCAGACAACTGCTTGAACTCATTCCGCCTCCTAGGACCATAAGGTCGCATTTACGTAAACATTTTGATGAGATCCGGCATTATATAACAACGCCGGTTGATCTACAGGTGCATAAGCAGGCCTTGGGGCATATCCATACAACGTCAGTTGGCCATTACTCCGAGCTCTGTCCGCTAAACAATCTCTTACATGCCGCAACACCAGGCATTTCTGAAGAGGAGCGTCATCTTCCTCGAGAGACAAGGGTCACTCTGGCTCAATTACGCTCTGGATATTGTAGCAGGTTAAACTCCTACATATCCAGACTGAACCCTGATGTGCCGAATGTATGTCCGGTATGCGGCTCGTCCACCCCACAATACCAATTACTTATTTTCATGCTCTTCTGAGCCCACTCTTCTAACACCCATCTCTCTTGGGTCCAACCCTATTGAAACTGCTAGTTTCCTTGGACTCCCGTTAGAAGATATTGATTAAGGAAAAATACGCGTTGGGCAGGACTACACCTCGTTACAACAACAACAACAGCCTGAACTATGGTGAAAATTTCAAGACCTTAGCTTGACAGCAAGTTGGTTTAGAATCCCCTCAACCTCAGGGAAATGTTTGTCGTTTCGAACAAAAACAAACAACAACAATAACAACCAACGTGACATCGAAAATATAAACTAGAGATGGGAGTCGTGCGTGTTTTTGACCGTGACACGAAACACGCACGCGTGTGTCCATGTGCTCGTGTTTGAAAATTTTCAGATTGAGCGTTGCTGGAAAAAATTCTGAAATATATTAGGGGAGTGAAAAATCCGAAAAATGGTCAGTGTGCAAAATCTTTAACGAAATCTTTTAAGAGTTTTTATTTTTTTCGTGCGTGTCGTGTCGTATTTTAGTGATTTGTTCCCGTGCGTGTTAGTGCCTACTTCCGAAATTCTGTTTCCTGACCGTGTCGTGTCGTGCAGCGAAAATCATGCAGCCGTCCATCTCTAATATAAACTTACTCAATACTTTTAAATTCAATTGTGACGCCTAACCAGTGCAGTTTGGCAAAGATGTATGTTTATTTACAGATAATAATAAATAGCTACAACCATTGAGTATATGTACATAAGGGTGAGTCAATTTTCGTCTTAATAATTTAATATCAATGATTTCCGACCGGTTTTGTGTTTTATATATTAGGTAACTTACTAGCAGCGGCGGATCAAGGAAACAATTTCGGAAGGAGTTTTTCTAAAAATGTATGTTTATTTTATTGATAAGGAGTTTTGCTACAAATTTTAGAGTAACTTCCCGGTAAGTAGAGAATTGAAGCCTGACATGGGTCAAACCCTGGTGAGAACGTAATACTTATGCCACATGGACAAGCTATTTAAAAGGCTACATCTAGCTAACCAAACGGAGGCAAAAGGACTTCATTCGGAGCTATAAAACGCACATTTCTCGAAATATTTCCCTTCAAAATAAGCTTTATTCGGAGCTGAAATTACATTTATTAGGACGCATTAAATAAAATCGAAAATTACTTTGAATCCGGTGAGTATCTAACGTTCTATGACTCTTTGTAGTAAGGAAGTCTAGGTTCGGGTGAACCGAACATTAAATACCCAGCGGTAATTTTCAGAACGGGATAACAATGATATAGGCCCTAGGAGGATTTACCTAAAGTTTTTACTATCTTAGCTATTTCTCTTACCGAATTATGTCAATTTATGTGATTTTCGAAATTTTCCATATCGAAAGTGGGCGTGATCGGGAAGCGATCTAGTCCAATCTCATCACCTATATTGCTTTTATATTTGTGCCAAATTTCCTTAGTCTGAAGTAAGTCGAATATTTCAAAATGCCTCCCTTAAAGGTGTGCCTTGCGACGCCCACATCTAACCATTTATAAAAAAATCATAATACAATGATTGGGGGTTCATCCTACCAAACTATATCATTTAGCCATTTCCTTTACCGAATTATGTCAATTTATGTGGTTTTCGAAATTTTCGATATCGAAAGTGGGCGTGGGTGGAGAGCGATTTTTTCCAGTTTCATCAGGTATACTCCCAATGATAATAGTATGCTTTGTGCCAAATTCCATCGTTCTATCGTAATCAGTTTAAAAGTTACGACCAGTCAAATTTTCAAAAATGCCTCCCTTAAAAGTGGGCGGTGCCACGCCCACTATAAAAATTTATGAAAAAAACATAAGAGAATGACTAGGGGGATTCACCAATAAAATTATATAATTTTAGCCATTTGAGCTGCCGAGATATGTCAATGTGTGTGATTTTCGAAATTTTCGATATCGAAAATGGGGGCGTTGTTATCATCCGATTTCAATAGCAACCTACCTTCTCCAGAAATTAACCTGTATACAAAATTTCATGCAAATATCTCAATTTTTACTCAAGTTATCGTGTACACAGACGGACGGACATGGCTTATTGAACTCCTCTTTTCAGCCTAAGAACTTTCATATATGGAACTCTATATCTATCTCGATTATTTTGTGCCGTTACATACTACCGTTATGTGAACAAAATTAACATACCCTTGTACTAGTACTAGTACGCTGGGTATAAAAAAACTATGGAGCCTTTTTGGCTCATTATTTCAGAGTGCTCAGACTTTGGTTAGCTGGGCAAATGGAAAATGCGCAGAGTATATTAAAAGTTGTGTTAACATCGACTTAAAGGTTAGTAATATCGCAATTTGAAGCATTATAACATACCCTAATGTATAAAGCACATGCTTTTCAAATTTTTAGATTTCTGATTTGACCATGGAAAGGATGAGCACAAAGGTTGCTACTTGTGGGTGAATAATGCAATTGGACGAATTATTATCAAAATATCATAAAAACATATTTTGTCCAATCTGTTTTGAAATTGTAAGAAAGATAAACTTTAGGAGCGAGGGGAAGTACACGCACAATTTCTATTTACTATACGGATTCTTATTGTGCCGTGATTTGCTGACAGATTTGAAATGGAGATACACAACGTTTGAGCTGAATAAAAGGGTGAGCTGATAGTGATTTTCAGATTTCTACGAATACCTAAAACATGTAAGTATGAAATAATAAACATGCGTTATATGACGGGGGACAACAAACAAATAAATATTAGATGGTATCTAAATCAATTGATGTTTGGATGAACAATTAGATGAGGAAACCAAACATGTGTAATGGTTTGAACGATTTCACAGCAAATCAAGTACTTAATAAAAAAAGCGAATAAATAGATAAATAAAATAGGTGAGGAACGCACGTGTTTACTACATTTTTTCGAGTACATACAGATTTAGTAGGTATAAAACACTCGTAACATATTAGGCCAGAGCACAAGAGTGTAATCTTCTTTTAATGGCAGGTTTTGGTATTGTCTGCGTATTTTTAATTTTTTTTTTTTCGCTATACGCAGTTAGATTAAATTTTAAGCTTTTCTGCACTAATGGTTTAATGAATCGTAGGCCAATTTAATCAACGTGAGGATATTCAGTTGGTATTTGGCAAATGCTTGCGACTGTTTGTAACAATGTATAGGGTAGGTGAGTGTCAACTACTGTGGGTTAAATTGAAGAAAATTGGAATAAAAAAATGGAGGGAAAACATGCCAAAAAGTCAAAAAAGACTCCAAAACCTACAAAAAAGCATCAATTAAAGGCTTCAAATAGAGTCCAAGCCAACAGGGAGAAAAAAATGTGCCTAAAAATAGTAAAAAATAATACAAAAAACTTCAGAAAGCATCAATTAAAGCTTCCAAGAAGAGTTCACAAAGGTTTCCAAACAAAAAAAAAAGAAACTTCAGAAAATCATCAATAAAAGACTCGAATATAGAAACAAAAAAATGGAGGAAAAAACTTACGGATGTTAGGATAAAAAGACTTGCCTAAAAAGGTAAAAAAAAGTTTCCAAAAAACTTCAGAAAAGCATCAATAAAAGTTCCAAGAAAAGTTCAAAAAGGTTCCAAAACCATCAAAATGGAGTGATAAATGTGCATAAAAGACTCCAAAAAAGCTTCAAAAAATCATCGATAAAATGTTCCAAGAAGAGTCTAAAAATGATCCAAAAACCCTTCAAAGTGGAGTTAAAAATGTGCCTAAAAAGAATCAAAACATACTTAAAAAAAGCTCAAAAGCAGCAATATAAATCTATAAGAAGGACCTCAGTAAAGGGCTGCAAAAAGACTCCGACGTTCATTTAAAAGAGTCATAAAAAGCACTAATTTGAATGCGTAATGTCTACCTTTAGGGTGCCCGCATAGATCATTATGGGCTCATTTCAAAGAAAAATAGTCCCAGAATTGGAGCCTCTTTCACTCGAATTAAGTAAATTCGCGCAGCAGTATGTCAGGGAAACCATGAAAAATTTAATATATTAATTTAATTCACAAAATTGCCCACTGTTTGTTGTTTACAAGATTTGCATTCATTGGGCAAAACGTAGAATGGATTTTTTTTTTCATAGTTATTTGTTAGTAAGCCTACATAATCAACAGGACCAAAACAACAACAAATAAACGTACCGCACACAACGGGAGGTTATTAGCGAGTCGTTGAGTCGACGAGCCGCGCTACACGCTAGCGAGGCAGAGGTATCTATTACCAACTATATATGTATATTTCATAAAAAGGTGCGTATAATTTGATGGGGTGGATATTTTGTAGTAAAATCAAGTATCATCACTGACAACAATATTGATTGTGAAGTGCCAAACAAAGCAACAAACATATGCAACGCGCAGGTATAAAGGGTGCGGCATCTTCGATTTTTATTGTTGAAAGACAAGCTATTCTTGTCGATTTTTATATTTGTATATCCAATAATATTCTAAGACTTTCTATTTGGGTGTTGCCACTTCGGGCGGTTTACAGGGTTGCCACCTATATATCTATATATTGTTTTCTAAATGATAAGCAACATATGTCAATATTGGTATCAAATGAAAGGTTTATTCGGTGGTATACAAACGAAGATATTTAGATGGAATTCGAATGTCATATCGCAAAATTAACATTTGCGTCATTGTTCTATCGGGGAAGCGATATGTGAAGTTTTGCCATTTCAGGATTTTTGCATATTCATTCGAATGCCAAGTTGCATGGAAATAATAACGTTTCTTAAATCAGTGAAAATCACATTTTTAAGCTTTATCTGGTCATACCGACCTTAATAGCATCAGAAATAATTTTATGTTCCACCCTTTAAGCACATACTACATCTGCAAGTGTGGCAAACAACAATTATCATGTTTAGATCGACAAAACCCTTGTTAAAACAAATCTCCAACTTATACAACAATAGATGCATAGAGTACGGCCAATTTACCTATCTTCGAAATGAATGTAGGTATATATAGAGATGCATGCATGTACGTTAACCGGAGCACATCCATACCTGACAGCTTTCAAAAGTATACAATATGATACATTTGACGAACGATGGAAAGGACAAAGCCAATGCGGTATTTTGGAAATAAAAATATAATAATTACACCGTAACAAAACCTGTGATCCGCTGACGTGCAAGCCGTCGCCGTCGTCGTCATTCATCACTACCCGCACGGGTGTCATAACAAATAGAGTAAGTAACCCTTCACACGAAAATCCGCATCCGATGGAGAGTGTAATGTGGTTCAATGTCTGCATTTCACATTTGTGTCATTCAACACCAGTTTCATTTGTTATTGTCTCATTGACGTACCTATTTAGTATGTATTTTATACGTTATCTATATGCGTATATGCCGCACGTGCCTATCGTCCGTATTGCAGCCTGCAGCGCGATTGTTGCAGGTAAGATTCATTACAAATTAAGTCTTTTTAATTGTGGTATCAGTATTAAACAAACCGACCGAAATTGGCAGCCTCACAAGCTAAAACAGTCACTGACGATAGCTACAATGATGTGGGATTAAAGGCGCGCAAACATAGCATACACAGAGGCAATCTGTTTTGTAGTTGCAAGTGTATCGCGCAGCTGATAAAAGTAGCTGGTAGGATTTATTAATGCTTCACTGATAATTATCTATTTACAGTTTGGTTGACTTAAAGGCGTATACTAGGTTTTTTAAAATGTTTTTATTAGGTCGCTTTCGTCGTTCTTGTGCGCAGATTTTTGCATTCGGCCAACTTTCTGTTGTGCTAGGGTCTTTAAATTTTCACCACAGTTCAGGTCGCGATGACAATGCAATATTATGGAAAAAAAGCCGATAGGTGGTGCGTGGGTCGCTATATTTTCAAAAATCGCATTTTTGGTCCGGGGTAATAAAAACTGAAAATCCCAATTATAGACCGATTTGGCTGATATTTAGCGTGTGTATTACTTGATCAATTTCGAAGTGTTCAAACCAAAATTGGACCGACTAAGTTTTCTGCCCCAACGCACTATAACAAAAATATAATTCGGAAAGGTGGCGCATGGGTAGATATATTTGAAAAATTTCATTTCCAGAGATTTTGCTTTGGATTTTGAATTAACTTTCCGTTGAGCTGGGGTTTTGAAATTTTCACCATCGGTCAGGTTTCGCAGACAATGCTTTATTTGCAAAAATCCCATTTGTGGTCCTATATTAAGTTTAGTCGTTTGGCCTTATTGATATCTGCATATCAATCTACAATCACATAAGTTTCATAAGATTCTCACAATCTTATTTCCGATTTGAGCTTTCCTAAAAAGATCCACTTTTCGCGATATAACAAGCGCCAAATACATATCAATCTTGCCAAGTACTGATTAATACCTATAAGAATTCACACTCACAAATGTTCAGGATAAGCTCTACGTGGTGAAGAATCTATGTAGGCAGAGAAGAAATTATTTCTAGTAGTTCATTTTAAAAACATTTTAAATTAAAAATATTTTTTTATTATATTTTTTTCATATTGCTACTACACCTGGGCTAATTGAAACAAGGAACTTTGAAAATTTAAGAGTGCATAAATAAATAATCGCAGTAAAAACTAAAAACAGGTAACAATAATCTTTGTCGGAATAAAATAACCGTCCTTGCAAACACCTGTAAATTTTTTTTCTAAAAAAAATTGTGTGTCATACTTTGCTGTGGTTAATAATATAGGATGCTTAAACACAGCAAATTTACAGTAATCGTAATCTCACCTTTTTTAATCACGATTACAGTAATCATTAATTTGTCAAAGAACGAATACGATTACCTAATCGTAAATTAAAAAAGTGGAAATTACGATTGCTGTAGTCGTTGCTTGGTATTTCTTTTGTAAAATATGCCGGCACAAATAACAGTAATAAATAAAGGAAGTCTGAGTAAAAGTTGTGTTGAACTTTACGGACGCCTTCTTCGGCAAGGTATATTTCACGAAACACTCCAAACTAGTATCGGCGTAGTTAAGATATTTGAAAAATTGTTGGCCTTTGGTTAGTTCGAGTGGAACACTCGATTTTTACAAAAGTATATGACAGATATTGATGCTAAAAAATTATAATTTTAAAATCAAAGTTATAATAGCCCCACAGAACTTTTTCGAAACGCAAGCATGAAACCGTAAGTATATTCGCCTTATCGAGAAGGACGCTATATTAATATGGCTGCTTTGAATTTTTTTGACGGATGGATTTTGATGTTACTTTCCCCGTGATGATACCAACTTTAGATGAGAAAAAGTGTGTAAGTAAAACAAATTTATTTTTATTTACCTGTAACAGCAATGAACTGCGGTTCACCACCCTCTCCATCCGCCTGAACTAGCGTTACTTGACCGCTGGCCACTTGTTGAGCCAAGTCGTCATTATCTTTAATTGCACTTAAATTGGAAATATTTCCAAGTGGATCACTGCCCGTCGAGTCAGATGCATCCATGGGTACCACAACTCTGATAAGTGAAACACCCTCATCCTCTTTATTTTGATGTAACAAATTTGATTGATGCTACATGTATGTAAAAATACAAAAATGTTAATGTACTAGGAATGTTGCAATACTAGCATTCTAATTTAAAAGCTGAGAGCTAATAGAGATAGCTGAAAATTACAGAAGATGGGGGAAGATCTGGCGACAGATTTTTAACTAACTTCTGGATGGTCGTCGGCTTAGGTCGCAAAGATCCACTTTTTAAAATTTTACAGCAAGACAAAAAAAATATAAAATTATAAATTTAAATTAGGAGGTTTGGTTTTTACGTCATGTTAGAGTAAAATAATAAATAAAAATGTATCATTTTCACCGGCTTATATGGGAAAAAACACCAAATTAGAATAACTTGATGTCATCAGCCAATTAATGCGAAAGTTCCAAAGAAATTTGATGTAATATAGCAGATAATTAATAGAGGTCTCTCATTATTAGTTTAGATTTTAAAAACTTTACCTCATTTTAGAACTTCTGCAATCGCATGAAAACATACCAATTACACTGGTTACAAATAATTACTTTGAAAAAATACCAAGAAATTCATGTTAAAGGTGAATTGGCACTGATATGGCGAGCACAAAAAATATTTTTAAATTTGTTTGTATGGCCAGGTTTTCGAGATATCGGTAATTCTGTGTTTTTTTCAAGTATCACTTCATTGAAAAATTCTTTTCGCCAATGTACAAAAGCGATGGAAGCAAGAGATACCTCGCTCGAAAGGAAATGAAAATACGCTTCTATCGAAGTATATTCTGTACAGACAGAAATATTTCTGTCTGACAGACAGACAGACAGACAAAAATTCTAAAAACTGTTGATTTGGACTCTATTGGTTTAGTAATGATTAACACTATAATTTTTTTTTAATATCTACAATATACAGAGATCGACCCGTTACAATGGTATTAAAAGTAGAGATGTTGAAAGTTACAAAAAAAAAATAAAAAATTGAATAAAAAAATATTTTTAATTTAAAATGTTTTTAAAATGAACTAAAAACTGGAAAATAATTTCCCCTCTTCCTACATAGATTCTTCACCACGTAAAGCTTATCTGGAACATTTGTGAGTGTGAATTCTTATAGGTATTAAATAGTACTTGGAGTTTGAAAGGTATAAAAACATTGGCGCACGCTAAAGATGGTTCGCATTCATTTCTAACAATCTTATTACCGATATGAGCTTTTCTAAAAAAACATCTTTTCACAATATAGCAAGCGCCAAATGTTTTTATACATTTCAAACTCCAAGTACTATTTAATACCTATAAGAATTCCCACTCACAAATGTTCCAGATAAGCTTTACGTGGTGAAGAATCTATGTAGGCAGAGGGGAAATTATTTTCCAGTTTTTAGTTCATTTTAAAAACATTTTAAATTAAAAATATTTTTTTATTCCATTTTTTATTTTATACTTTTTAGTTGTGAGTCTGTGAAAATTTCTAAGATTGTAATTGGATATTCTGTCATATTAGTGGTACTCATGTAACCATATAACTTAACGAAAGCGTAAATATATACATTTAACAGCTCAGTTAGATGAACGATATAGATAAATTTATGTGAATACTTTTTATTATGAAATTCTTATTAATTTAATTTTTTACCCATTTTTTAGCTATTCTTCTATTTTTTTCTAGTGTGCATTGACTGCTTTGAAAAACTGCATGCCGAACAGCGTAATCGAATTGGGTAATTTTTGGAGGTGTTTACACACTAAACTCCTCGTGGAAGTTTACCGAATCTGTGTAAACTTCGTTCCATAAAAATTTTGACAGTTCATTTACGCCTTCGGCAATTTTCTACGTTTACACGCATTACGCGGTGTGCCTATGGTTACATGAATAAAATTATTCTTTTTTAAGTCTTATAAAGCACATTATCTTTCCTTTGTGCAACAGTGGCTGCGCCTAAATGTATGCAGATGAAATATTCGAAATTTCGATGCTGTTTATGGCGCTGAAAACACATTATAGCATGCGCATTATAGCATATGTACGAAATATTCAGATAGCAATAAGGAAGATAGGCCGATAAATGGGACTTTTGCAATTAAAGCAATATTTTGGATTTTTTTTTTGTATAATGCATTGTCAGCGAAACCTGAACGATGGTGAAAATTTCAAAACCCCAGCTCAATGGGAAGTTAGTTCAAAATCCAAAGCAAAATCTCTGGAAATGAAACTTTTCAAATATCTCTACCCGTGCGCCACCTATCGGAATTATTTTTTTGTTATATTGCATGTGGGCAGAAAACTAAACGATGATGAAAATTTCAAGATTCTACCTCAACGGGAAGTTCGTTGAAAAACGAATTAATCGACACCGAAAACATACCTTCGCATTTCTTAAATAGAACGACTCACGCGCCACCTAGCGGGTCCAATTTTTTTTGAACATTTGGAAATTGATTAAGTAATACACACGCTAAATATCAGCTAAATCGGTCGCTAATTAGGATTTTCAGCTGTTATTACCCCGACCTCAGCTCCACCTAGCGGAATTTTTTTTTAGGAAAATATTTCTTTTCATAGTAGTAATACATGTTCCGAATTTCAGCCAAATCGGACCATAAATGCGATTTTTGAAAATATAGCGACCCACGCGCCGCCTATCGGATTTTTTTTTTCATAATATTGCATTGTCATCGTGACCTGAACTGTAGTGAAAATTTCAAGACCCTAGCACAACAGGAAGTTGGTTCAAAATCGAATGCAAAAATCCGGGCACAAGAACGACGAAAGCGACCTAATAAAAACATTTTAAAAATATCCGATGCTTCTTTAAGGTGGTCTTCTATGACACATGTGTGTAGATATGCCCTTTACGAACAGCAAAAGTTGGACCAACTCGCTTAAACCTGTGAAATCGCAGTAAGAATTATGAAAATTCCTCAGTTTTGAGGTGTCTGGCTGTAGTTTTTGACATGGGGCGAAGTATAAAAATACCCGATACTTCTTTAAGGGGGTCTTCTATGACACATGTGAAAAGATCTGCTCTTTAAAAGCAGCCGAAGTTGGACCAACCCGATTAAACATGTGAAAAAGCAGTAAGAACTATGAAAATTCCTCAGCCTTGAGCTGTGTGGCTGCAGTTTTTTCCATGGGATGAAGTTAAAAATACCTGATACTACTTGGAGATAGTGTTCCACGATACATGTGAAAAGATCTGCCTTTCAAAAACAGCCAAAGTTGGACAAACTCGGTTAAACATGTGAAAGTGCAGTAAGAATTATAAAAATTCCTCAGTTTTGAGGTGTCTGGCTGAAGTGTTTGACATGAGGCGAAATCTAAAAGTAACTGATACCACTTAAGGGTGGTCTTCTATGACACATGTGAAAAGATCCGCTATTTAAGAGCAGCCAAAGTTGGACCAACCCGATTAAACATGTGAAAGCGTAGTAAGAACTATGAAAATTCCTCAGCCTTGAGGTGTCTGGCTGCAGTTTTTTCCATGGGATGAAGTTAAAAATACCTGATACTACTTGGAGATAGTGTTCCACGACACATGTGAAAATATCTGCCTTTCAAAAACAGCCAAAGTTGGACAAACTCGGTTAAACATTTGAAAGTGCAGTAAGAATTATACAAATTCTTCAGTTTTGAGGTGTCTGGCTGAAGTTTTTTGCATGGGGCGAAGTCAAAAAGTACCTGATACCACTTAAAGGTAGTCTTCTATGACACATGTGAAATTATCTGCCCTTTAAAAGCAGCCAAAGTTAGACCAACGCGGTTAAACATGTGAATTCGCAGCAAGAATTATGAAATTTCCTCAGCTTTGAGGTGTCTGGCTGCAGTTTTTGTCATGGGGCGAAGTCTAAAAATGCCTGATATTAGTTAAGAGTAGTGTTATGCGATACATGTGTAACGATCCGCCATTTAAAATCAGCCAAAGTTGGGTAAGCTCATTTGACCATGTGAAAGCACATTAAGGTTGTCTGGCTTAAGTTTTTTTCATGGAATGAAGTCCGGAAATGCCTGATACTATTTAAGGGTAGTGTTATACGACACATGTGTAAAGATCCGCCGTTTAAACGTGGCCAAAGTTGGAGAAACCTGCTGAAACAAGTGAAATCTCTGTAAAAATTAGTGAAAATCCCGAGCTTTGAGGTGTCTGGCTGAAGTTTTTGCCATGGGGCGAAGTCTAGAAATGACTGAAACTATTTAAGGCTAGTATTCTACGAAACATCTGAAAAGATCCGTCGTTTAGAAGTTGTAAAAGTGGGACAAACAAGAGGAAGCTAATTAATAGGAAAATAAAAGTTCCCGAACTTTGAGGTGTCTGGCTGAAGGTTTTGCCATGGGATGATGTCTGGAAATGCTTGATTCTACTTAAGGATAGCATTTTACGACACATGTGTGAAGATCTGCTATTTAAAAGTAGTCAAAGTTTGTCAAATCCACTTAAACATGTGAAAGCGCAGTAAAAATTAGTGAAATTTCCCGAGTTTTGAGGTGTCTGGCTGAAGTTTTTGCCATGGGACGAGGTCTAAAAATTACTGAAACTACGTAAGGGTAGTGTCCTACGACACATGTGAAAAGATCTATCATTTAAAATTAGTAAAAGCGGGACAAACAAGAGAAAGCAAATTAATAGGAAAATAAAAGTTCTCGAACTTTCAGGTGTCTGGCTGAAGTTTTTTCCATGGGATGATGTCTAGAAATGCTTGATTCTACTTAAGCGTAGCATTTTACGACACATGTGTAAAGATCTGTTATTTAAAAGAGGCCAAAGTTGGTCAAATCCGCTTAAACATGTGAAAGCGCAGTAAAAATTAGTGAAATTTCCCGAGTTTTGAGGTGTCTGGCTGAAGTTTTTGCCATGGGACGAAGTCTAAAAATTCCTGATACTACTTGAGGGTAGTGCTCTACAAAAAATGGGAAAATATTGGGTAGTTAAAAGCAGCCAAAGTGGCCCAAATGCGTGAAATTAGTAAAACAGAATAAATTTCCATAGGAAAATCCGCGAACTGGGGGTGTCTGGCTGGAGCCTTGTCACTGGTACGGGTATAACAACACTTGATACTGACGCGGTGTGGTAATCTACGTCAAATATGTGAAAATCATCCATTATAAAATAAGTGAAGGTAGGGTCATTTTTTTGCGACTTTGACCCCCGATTCCTAGGCCCTTGTCATAGGTACAGCTTTAAAATTTTCACATTCTTTCTAGATTCGGGGAGGACTATCGATCGGTATTGGTTTCATCCATTATAAAATAAGTGACGCTTTTAGGCTCTGGGATCTTGGTCTACAAGTAAATGTGATTTATGTAGGGTTTGGAAGGCTGAATATGATAGCCCAAACATTTGTCTTTACTGTTTTTTTTTTTACTTTTTTACTTGTAAATTTGATATGGAAAAAAGCAAAAAAAATTTAGATTTATTACAAACAAAATTTTCATAACCAAAGTCACTGATAGTATATGGCTGTTTCCTTGGAAACTGATATATTTCACATCGACTTTTTGTGAAATGTCAATGTTACGATAAATGACTTTTGAAAGTGTATATGGGGTATAAGAAATAGCCACTGATTCGCATTGCGCTACAACTTAACCCATTAACGCTCACTGTACCCATACGAGTACACTTTTTCAAATATCGAAAAAAAGGGCATTTTAGCTGCTTTGAACGCAAGTAAATTATGCAGTCTCCTATTTAGAGTGCCCATGAACCCCTTATGAGAACACCTATTTGCTGGAAATTTACACAATAATTTTTTTATTTATTTGTGTTTAATTAAATATTTAACCAAAAATTTATTAATTAATGGTATCAAAAAAAATTTTTGACCGCCGACTCGATGACGGACATTAATGGGATGGATAGTTTTGCCGTTTAAGCGAAATTTTTCGGAATTTTTATAAAATTTAAATTCAGACTCCATATTTTGCGATATATGAACAATATCCTCAAAGTCGTTTTATTCATGTATTAACACTGAATAACAGGCAATACACAAATATTTAATATTAGAAGATAAGTGAATCGTTAAAAAATTGATTTTTTTCGTCGCTCTTGGATTTGCCGCTTCGTCAGTTTACCGGCGGTTTTATGTGAAGGTTGACCATTATTACTGGTAACAGATCACTATTTTCACTAACACGAAATGTAAATGATGACAGATATTTCATGGTGTTTCATTTTACATATACTTGTAAAAACAACTGTATCAAAACCAGTAGAATAAAAAGTTGTGACATTTCATGTTTAATCTATTCTCATTTTAATATGGATTAATATTTTTGGATTTCCGTTAGCAATTAGATGTATGCCACCAAGGTCTACATGTGTTCTAATTTTCAAGGAAAAATTACACCTAGTCACGAAGAAAAGCTGTGGTAAAGTTGTGACAAGTGAGACACATCTATTTAGCGCAAAATCTTCCCAGCCCGTCTTCGAAATGGAACCTGCTCTAGCACAGGTTGAAGCTGACATTAGACTGAACATGTGTCAAAAAAATTAACATTATATGTTAATTAATAACCGCACACGGCGACTGTGACCACCATTTTTTGATTTTTTACAAAACTAGAGAACAAAGTTTAGCCCCCTATAGGATCCTAGTCAAGCAAATTATTTTAAAAACAATTGTGGCATATTGTTACGCTATTTATCCTCTTTCTAAGCTTGCCTATGCAAATTTTGCTTTGATCACAATTTATAGCATTTAATGCCAATAAAAGCACATGACCTCAGCATAGGGACACTATAATTATGACATTTTTCTTTCTTTTTTGTGTGTTTAAAAGTAGTCCATGCTATTAAATGATTCAATTTTTCACTTAATTTATATGACTCGATGAGATAACACTGCGTATAAGTTTATTTAAAAAATGTCGGTTTTTACAATAAAGTCGGTGAACACAAATATATCAGTTTCCAAGGAATCACCCATATGTCCTATTTGAAAATGCTGCCCACATAAAAAATCGTCTTCGCTACATCCCTAGTATACAAATAGATAATTTAACAAGGAAGTCTAAAGCTGATGACCCAATGTACGCTTGTTTTGCTTGCCTTGCTTACCTAGGCTTACCTTGCTTTCCTTTTAAAGCTTCTATGGCCCAATAGAAGCTACAAAAGTTGTCAAAAATACAGGATGAGACAAACAAGACAACAACAAGACAAAGAGCGAAGCGTGTAAAGCGCTGTCAAATAGAGATTTGGGATATTCGACGCTTTGAAGCGTTTCAAGCAAGCAAAGTAAGGCTGCCACTGGGCCAACTTTCATGCATTTCAGTATAGTTCAAAAGAATTTTGACATTTCTCGGAAAACAATTAACTGAAGAAATTGTCAATTCTATTTTAATAAGGGATAAATCGCACGAAAACTGACATTACATTAGTCACCTGCCAAATTTCATCATTCTACTATTATCATTTTTAAAGTTATGACCAGTCGCATTTTCAAAAATGCCTACATTAAAAGTGGGCGGTGCCATACCCACTTTAAAAAATGTATCAAAAAATCAAAATAGAATGACTAGGGGGATTCACCTTTAAAGTTTCGATTCGATTTCGCCCATTTTCAATAGCAACCTACGTTGGCCAGAAAGTAACCCACCGAAATTCATGCAAATATCTAAATTTTTAATCAAGTTACGTAGTACATACCATTATGTGGACGCTGGGTATTAAAAGTTAAAATATTTTAAATCAAGCAAAAAAATACCTCTGGCATAACCTCGACAACTTCCACTGACGATTCGACGTATTCATAGTGATCACCTGGAGATGAGGGCGAACAAGCATTTGCGTTTTCAATGGAGATCTCTTCATTTTTTATATCATTCGTGGTGAGTACATTCAATGTCGTCACGTTCACATCTTCGACGTTGGTAGCATTTGCGGATGTGGTGGCAATAGTGGCATCGGTTGCGGTGGGTGTCACAACCGTTCCTGTTGAAAGTATGAAATTTCTTTGTGTTGCAAGGCGAGTGCTCATAATATTTGTTAGAAACTTGGTACAACTTTCCAATTTCGATGTTTGCGCTTTTAGATAATTATTTATCTAACTATTAATTTGGTTTTATTTATATGGGCTTTATATTTGTATATGTGAGTATATATGTATCCATTTGTGTGTGTATAATTGCGAGTCTATCTATATATATGTAGTATTTTGAGCTTTGTTTCGGTGTTTATTACTATTATTTTTGTTTTTGATGTTTTTCTTTGTGTTAATAATCTTGACTAGATCTTAGTTTACAAATGAAGGCAACTGTTTTTCGAATTATTTGGTAACTTCCTTTGATGATTACATCTGCAAAAAATGAAATTATTAAAACAGAATTTTAGTATCAAATGTATGTACCGTAGGTACATATGTATGTTTTTATGTAATAATTTTCACTTTCAAATGTACAACTTTTATTAATATAAAACTTTCTACGCCCTAAAAGTGTCCACTTCAATTATTCAAGTATTGGTGTGAGTCCTGTGAGCTGCTGCTTTACAAATGTTTGTATGTATGCGTCGATGTTTGCGGAAGGAAGTGCGGGTGTTGCTAATGATGACTCCCAATTGCCGATTCACTTGGGGTGTTGCTATGAAATTAAACTTTTGTAGGTATTCTTTGTTACCTTTTAATATTCATCTTTACTTCAACCCCCACCTCCATCCCCACCTATAAATACATATTTCGACATCGAGCACATTCGTTCCCATGACACCTGACACCGTTGCTAGAAACGCCAATGTGCTTGGCTTTGATTTATTTTTTGTACTCAAATCTATGTAACTCGCACATTTGTCTATAGAAAAAATGCGAAATTCCACATTTTCAACTTTAATTGAAATACTTTTTGGCCAAAACCAGTAATTTGCGAAATTCCACTTTTTGTATAATGATGATAAAGCATCAAGCAAAAATACAACACATTATTTATGCCTTCATTATAAAATTCAGAAGCATCAAAAGTCTAGAAGATCGAGAAAAATTATGCCACCTATCATATCTTCGGCCTCTACCCAGATACTTACATATATAGAGAAGAGTACCGATCAAGAGAAGTCAATCTAAACCACGGATGTGCGATTAATGAATTAATATTATAACTAATCAAAATTATTAACCGAGAAATTAATATCTTTTAAATAAACGGTAATATTAATTTTCTGATTAAATAATTAATCAATTAAATTTTATAAATTAAAAATCAGGGGTCTTGCGTTAAGAAAACCCTTAACGAAAGTATTTCGGGACACACTAATAGGGTGTGGCATAAGTTATCACCAGGGTTGCCGTTTGGATACAATTGTATCCATTTGGATACATTTTAAGTCAATGGATACAAAGAAACAAAAAGTTTTAAATGGATACATTTTTAACAGCTCCAACAATCGTTTTGTATTTTCAAAGAAACGAACAAAATCCAAGAAGCTATACATTAGGGTGATTCAAATAAAAAGAATTTGTTTTTTTTTTCGGTCATACCCCCTGAAAAGTTAGGTATTGATAAGAAAAAAAGCTTTGCAAAAAATTAGCCCTTTAACTTAACCCTTAGGGGTGGCTATTTTTTCCGCCCTTTTGTATGGGAAATGTATGGGAAAAAGTGAGATTTTTTTTCAAAGTGTTTTTTCTCATAATTTTTTAAATTTTTGTGTGTGTTACTGTGTATGTGTGTGCCACAGCACAAACATCTTTCATTTTTATCTCTCCTTTTTTGAAAAACATTTCAAATATTATGAGATAAATCACTTTGAAAAAAATCCTATTTTTTCCCATACATTTTCCATAAAAAAGGGCGAAAAAATAGCCACCCCTATGGATTAAGTTACAGCGCTAACTTTTTGCTTGGCTTATTTTCTCATCGATACCTAACTTTTTAGGGCCTAAGAACAAGTCGACCTTTTTTGAATCACCTGAGAAAAATCACTTTAAAAAAACCCTATTCTTTCCCATACATTTTAACTAAAAAAGGGTGAAAAAAAATAATAAGGGTTAAGTTACAGCGCTTTTTTTTGCTTGGCTTATTTTCTCATCAATACCTAACTTTTTAGAGCCTAAGAGCAAGTCGACATTTTTTGAATCACCCTAGTGTACATGTT
This sequence comes from Campiglossa producta, assembly GCA_964058755.1. Taxonomy (NCBI): domain Eukaryota; kingdom Metazoa; phylum Arthropoda; class Insecta; order Diptera; family Tephritidae; genus Campiglossa; species Campiglossa producta. The sequence continues at coordinate 55,833,459 of CAXKVI010000001.1, read as the reverse complement.
TCTTTGCTAGTAAAAAATGTAGATACATTTTTGTCAGGATGGATACACTTTTGGATACAAAAAAAATTGAGCTTGTGGCAACGCTGGTTATCACACGTCCTTAAACCATTACGGTTCTTGCTGAGCAATTCTAAATGTGAAACACCACAGGGTTGCTATTTGGATGAATTGTGGATTGTATTGTTCAATGTCAAATGTGATGAAGTTCCAAATTTGGAAAATGAGATTTGTATGGAAAAAAGCCCCAAATTTGGTGCAGTGTAAATGTAGTATAAACTTAACTTATAGTACATTTACACCGCACCGAATTTGGCGAATTTAAATGAGCCAGTTCGACACCGTTTACACTGGCAAATTTGCATTTGGCTGCACCTTCTCTGTAAGAATCTTCTACCAGGACAAAAAGCGACCAAAAGAAAATGCACTACCGTGATGTTTTAAACATCTGTAGCGTAATAATAAAAGAAAAGTCGAGAAGGCTTCTGTCTTTTGCTGGTAGAATTAGCCCATTTAAAAAAAAAAGTAGTTGAAATTGTTATTTACATCTGTGCGTAGTGCATAAGTTATCAGACGTCATTAAACCATTACGGTTCTTGGTCGGAAATTCTAAATGGGGAACAGAGGCAGGATTTCGATTTTGAGGAACTGTGGATTGTATTGTTCGGCAAATGAGGCCAAATATGATTGAATTCCAAATTTTGAAAAATGAGATTTGTATCGCAAAAAGCGCCACATTTGCAATTTTTCGCCAAATTTGGTGCCGTTTGCCTAAAATTTTGCATACCAAAATTTGTACCACACCGAAAAGAACTTAACAAAATAATTTGCTAGGCAAACAAAATAACATTTATTAAAACAATTTTAAGCAGTCCACCTGGTTTTAATATACATATATCGTCGGCTAAGAGTGTAAACCTGCCAACGACCAAAAAATATTTTTCAATAGAGGCAAAAAACCAAATTTAACTTGAACTTTAAGGTTATGGTTTGAAGGCCATTATTGCCTTGAAATCTTGAAATATCAAAAATAAATCATAATCGCTGGCTATTACCTTGACTTAGACCCAGAAAGTAATACTCTAGAATAGAACAGTAACCGGGCGAGAATTTAGCAGCTTTTCTCAGAAAATTTTTTTTTGATATTTGTATAATTATTTTGAGGCTTTTCTTTCCTTTGCCAACTGCAGAATCGGCTACTGCCTCGAACCGCATCAAAAGATCGATTTGGCTAAGAACGGGATTTGGCAGGTTTACACTCTTAGCCGATGATATGTATGTTCATACCTTGGAATACGAATGTCGTATGTAGCAAAACTTGATTTTTCACGACATGCTTTTTAATTTTTAAAATACACTATAGAAAAACTACAATTGGTTGACATACGACAAAGGGCAGGCTGAAAATCTAATCTATAGGCTTTCTCGACAAACTGATAACTCCGTTCGAAATAAAATTCTAGCTATATGGTGATTCAAATATAAAAATTTTTTTTTTTTTCGGCGTCTCACCCCCTAAAAATTGTAATTTATGGGAAAATAAGTCTTGCAAACCAGTAAGTTGTAACTTAACCCTTAGGGGTCCCTATTTTTTTGAAGTGGTACCACTCCATTCTACCGAAATCGGCAACAAAATTTTTTAATTTGCAAAAATGAAGTTTGGAAAAAAAGATTATAGCGGGAAAACTATAGCATTTACAAGAAAAACTGATAACATACTTTTGATGGAGTATCACTTCATCAGCAAACTGTAGAAGAAAATTTTTTGGCAGATGTTACCATTACCGAAATAAATAAAAGAAACCAAGAAAATGCACTTTAAATGGCTGCAGAAAAGAATGCTCTGCATATTTTTAAATTTATTTTTTACCCTTTTATGTCCACTAGCAGGAGAGTTAGATAAACAAAAAAAAAACATGGATTTTCTCTCTTCCTCCCATGGACATGTTCTTTCTTAGACATTTTTGGAAGGGGGTGAAATACCCCAAACGGCAATAAACCAAATTTGTGTTATTGCTCAACTGAATGTGAAATAACACAAATTTGTGTTATTGCATCACTTTGAGAAATAAGTCAAATTTTTTTTCCCACGTTTGAGCAATAAGGCAAAAAAGTGGACATGAACGCATCACTGACTTTTTTTGTGTTCGCACCGCACATTTGTCGCATAAATATGTAGATTTACCGCTGCAGCATAAGTCCAGTAATATGGCCGAAAGTTTTCATAGCCGATTAAATATCTCAGTTCCGAAACATGGAAACTTTTACAAATTTTTGGACATGCTTTGTGGCTTAGATGAAGTGAAGTGTGTTGAGTACAACAAATCCATTACTGGATTAACTTTGATAATAAGAAGAAGGAAAAGCGCATTTATAAATCGTGACAAATTTATTAAAGACCGTCTACAACAATTAAGAAATAAAAAAATTAGCATGAAGAAATTCTGCTTCAATTCTCAAATATGAATTCGGCTATGGTTTCAAAAGATTTTTTAAAAGAAATCCACACCTCTGATAGTGATAAATCGGGTGATGATGAAGAAATATCCGAAACTGTACCTGTAGACGAACCTCAACAAAATTATATCTTTTGTATTATATGCTGCGAACAAGAACGGCAACTTTTGTTTGTTCCATGCAAACATTTTAAAGTTTGCAATGACTGTTTTCAGCAAATAAAAAAGAATGCTGAGGAAGGAAATACAGAAATAATTTGTCCGATTTGCCGAGCAGTTGTTAATGATGCCTTCTCTATAGGGGTATTCTCTCTAAATTTTTTTCATGAAAAACACAAGAATTTAACACACTATTGTCAAAATTATAAAATGCAAGAACAAAAAACACACGCATTTTGATGTTTCATGAAAAAAAATTTTAAAGAATATTTTCCAATTTTGACAATAGTGTGTAAATTTCCTGTGTTTTTTATGAAAAAAATTTAGAGAGAAGACCCCTTATATTTTACTAAACTTTACATAACTATGCTTATTTCGTGAATTATTGTTGTGTTTATAATTTTTATCAAAATTTTTGTTAAATCAAATTTATATTAAGTTAAATTAAAGTTAACAAAAAGTGTCAAGTATTGCGTTTGAACGACTTAAGCAGGTTTGATATGAGCCCCTTGCGATCCTGTCTGAAATGAAATACTATATTTGAGCAATAAGACAAAATTTGACTTCTTTCCGAGTGGTAATAAACCAAACCTCAAAATTTTGATAGATTTTGTGTTATTTCACATTAAGTTGAGCAATAACACAAAGTTTGTGTTATTGCCGTTTGGGGTATTTCACCCCCCCATTTTTGGATGTCTGATCCTAATACAACTGAATATATGTTACATACAACAAAATTCACAGCTAAGCTATAATTAATGCTTAAATGCGCGTTTTATCTAAACGCATATCGCCAGGAGTGTAATGGGGTGTGGTTTCTGAGTGACCTTGCTCAATCCCGACTCTTGCGTCCTCGTTCGAACACTCTGGGCAACTTGAGCTACCTAGGCTCGTGGCAGAAAGAGAGGGAGCCCCGGTGGGGCCACTCTGACATACTTGGTTTAAGGGCTCACCGAGGTCTTTTGCGCAGCGTCTGTTCACCATGAGGTGCGGCTGTAAGCGGGCGTCTGTCTTGAAGTAAGCGGCTCGCTATGTGTAAATCTTCTCCAAAATCCCGAAAACGGGTTGTGCGCTGGGTTTGGGACCCGCCACGTAAAAACCAATTCTAATGAAAAGAAAAAAATCAAGCCTCGGATGAGAACCCCCTTTAATGTTGACGACCCGGCAAAATGAACTAAGGACAATGAGAAGGATATTAGGGCATGTACCTGGAATGTCCGGACCCTTTCCAGAGAAGGTACCGCTGCCCGACTGGTTGATGTCCTCGCTAACGCAAAGGCTAGCATCACCGACCTGCAGGAAGTGCGATGGACGGGACAAGGAAAGACGGCCATCGGACCTTGTGACGTATACTACAGAGGCCAGACACGCGAAAAATCGAGTGGTGTAGGATTCGTGGTGGTGGGAAAAAGGCTTCGCCGCAAAGTACTAGCGTTCACCCCCGTGGACGAGCGTCTTGCTGCGATCCGCGTCAAGGCGAGGCTTTTCAACATAACATTTATCTGCGCCTTTGCGCCGACTGAGGAGACGGGAAAGGCAGAGAAGGACTCCTTCTACGATAAACTTGAACAGACCTATGATCGCTGCCCCAACATGATATCAAAATCGTGCTCGGCGACTTTAATGCCAAGGTGGACGAGGAAGGGGTCTTTGATCCTACACGATATAACATCCCCCAACGGCACTAGGTTGACTCGCCGCTGCTCGCAATACGGTAATCAGTAGTACCAGGTTCCAGCATAAGCGAATACACCAAGCCACGTGGCTGTCCCCTGATCAAAGAACTAGAAACCAGATTGATCATGTCATGATCGACGGCAGACACAGCTCCACCGTTCTGGACGTGCGTACCCTATGTGGTCAAAATATCGACTCGGACCATTATCTTGTTGCAGCCAAGATTCGCACACGCCTCTGGGCAGAGAAGAAAGTACGCACAGTAATAGGGATTCAGCGAGCCCGCAAGAACACCTGGTACGATGTGGAATGCAGCACTGCGTTGCATGAGGCCGAAATGCGTGAGTGTGAGGAGCTTGAAATACTGGCTGGCTGGAATGATGCCCGAAAATTTTATGAAAAGATCCGGCGGATGACGGAAGGTTTTAAGACCGGGGCCAGTTCCTGTAAGGACAATATTGGCGAACTGGTAACTAACGGACAGAGTGTACTTAAATTATGGAGGGAGCACTTCTCCTCACTGCTAAATTGCGAGGGAGACGTCGAACCCGATACCCCAATCCCTGAAGATGGAAAAATCGTCCCACCACCTGACTATGATGAAGTGAGGATAGCTATATCCCGGCTCAAAAACAACAAAGCGGCTGGAAAAGACGGACTACCCGCCGAACTGTTCAAACACGGAGGCGCAGAGCTGGTAAACAGAATTCATCAGCTGTTATGCAAAATATGGTCGGACGACCGCATGCCTCCGGAATGAATTTTAAGTGTGCTCTGCCCAATGCACAAGAAAGGCGATCCCGCTAATCGCACCAACTACAGCGGAATCAGTCTTCTTAATATCGCATATAGGGTTCTTTCTAGCGTATTGTGTGAAAGACTGGAGTCCATCGTAGACAAACTGATTGGACCTTATCAGTGTGGCTTTAGACCTGGTAAGTCTACCATCGACCAGATTTTCACGATACGCAAAATCCTGGAGAAGACCCATGATAAAAGAATCGACACGCACCATCTCTTTGTCGATTTTAAAGCTGCTTTTGACAGCGCAAAAGGAGTTGCCTGTATGCCGCCATGTCTCAATTTGACTTCCCTGCAAAGCTTATACGGCTTTGCCAAATGACGTTGAGCAATACCAACAGCTCCGTCAGATTGGGGAAGGACATCTCTGAGCCATTTGAAACCAAGCAGCAGAGCTAAACCGCAATGGCACAATCTTCTACAAGAGGGTACAATTGCTGGCGTATGCCGATGATATTGATATCATTGGCCGTAACGGATATTTAGATATAAAAGTAAGGCGTTTTTGTGTAGTTTCGGTTGATATTCGATGATTGTTGGGTGCTTTATATAGATCCGAGGTTCCTTTGCGGCTAACGTCCGATCGAACCGTTAGATCAAAAATGTTCTTTCTTACATGCGTTTAAGCCAATAACACTAATTTCTTGCTCTGTAGATATGTATACAGGTCGCCTTTAATTTGTGTAGTAGCGTCAAATGAAACCAGCTTTGAGTAATTAAGTTTTCTTTAAGACATTCAGATTTTAAGCTTCCACATCAGCGATAAATTTGCTTACATGAGGCCGAGCTGGTCGAAGACTTCATTAGAGCAGACACTACTAATAGATCTCAGCCGAAATAATGTCATATATATAAATTCGGATTGAAAGTTTTAACAAACTGGCAAATGTACTTCTAAGTAAATGCTTTTCTTATAATCCAGGGATGAAGTTATTCTAGATTTCTCATAGTTGAATGCTAGAACGCAGGTTTCATTGTCTATAGGTCTAAATAGTTCGATTTATATGAGTGAGAAGAAGTTAAGTAAGCTCCGAATGTCTGTATCAGGTGCTTAATACTATTTTTGCAGGAATAAGACCACGGAAGGGTGCATACAAATAATTTAAAATTTTCGGACATTATTCACACTAGATAGCAACTCAACTGCCAACACTCTAACCTTGCGAACTAAAGTGTTTCCCTCTAAATTGGCGCCTCTCTTCCCTATTCAAATTGCGCTAGTTTCTCTTCCTTGTCTCTCCGAAAAAAGACGACATTTTTAATCGTGCCAGTCCGGGCTCAGCGGTAGCCGTGGTGTGTTCGGCCTACTACACCAAGTGGACAGGTATCGATGCCCGGCAGAAACAACATTAAAAATTATTTAGAAAAATAATTTTTCTAAACCGTGTCGCCTCTGGGCAGTAGTTCGGCAAACTGTGGTGTACGACATCACTTTTATATCTCCTACTACCGGTATGCCTACCTCGGGCATGTTCTAAAGCATGGATCGGCAGATTTGTAAATGCAGGTGTATAAGTGAGAACGCTTATACACGCGCTGTGATCGTCCGAACTATATTTTTAACATTCGCTAACCAAACAAGCGACATCCCCACGCGCTGTGGTTTCGCCCCTTGCCCAGCGACGCCTAAATCATTTCGTAAACAAAGAGCGCAACGTGTATGTGTGCACTGAACCAAAAAAGTTCATGTATCCAATGAAAAAGTACATAGATTTTAAGAATTGTTCGTTAAAACCTCTCCAAAGAACTTATTCGTAGAAATTTAAGAACATTTCCTAGAATATAAGAACTTTTTCGTAAAATATGTAAACAAATCCACAGAAAGCATGTATTCATTCATAAATTGTAAGAAAATTTTCTTAGATTCTATGACATTTTTCTTATATTTTAAGAAAAACCAGCATGAACTTCTATGAAATTTTGTTCGTAAAAAACATGTACGTTTTTGGTTCAGTGTGATGATTCCAACTTGTTTGACTAATCTTAAGATCTATGGGGCGCCGATGCTTGTTCTAAAGCCCCCGTGCTTCCAATTGTACCATTGATCTATGTATGTATAACCGTTACTAACTTTTTGGTCCAACTTCCGTTAGTTGATTTCTCATTCCGATTTGGGACTTGGTGATAGTAAGTTACGTTGGGATTTTCTCTGCAAAAAGCTTGGAGGTGATACAGTATTTTCGTTACTACTGCCTCCGTCGTACATACCTTGTTTCATAGCGTGGGTCCTAAAACAGACAGCTCGGGGATGGCATCACCGATATTGTACCTTTGGCATCTATATCAAAGGTAATCTTTCTGCATTCCTGAGCTTGCAACCAGTTCTATCACTCTCTCCTTCAGTTCTATCACTCTCTCCTGACAAGTCAATTCACATGGTATGAACACATTAGATTACAGGACGACCCAATCGGACCTTCCTTTCGGGTAGACATAAACCCGAGATAAGTTAACTAGCGGTACGTTATGTGAGTGCTGAGTATAGCTAGCACATTGAATTAATGTTAATGTGTTCGTTAATTTTTTTATTTAATTTTTTTAGAGTTAGTTGCTTTGCGAAAATCGCAAGCCATATTCTTTTCGGTACTGAATAGGTAAGCACCCGAATAGATATTTTACTGCATACTTCACAAAACACTGAGTATTCTTCACTCACTCTATTTTGAAAATTTTTTAATTCGCGTAGGTACCATTCAAAAATTTTCACGTAGGAGGATCACCAAAACAACCGTACACCAATACACCACAAGTTGAATGAATATGAGTTGAAGTCATAGATAGCGGAAGGATAGTTGATATTGCGTTATTTCCGTTTGAATCCATGTTTGATTTGTTTACTTAAGTTTGTTTATAAACAGTAAACGAATTAAAAAATAAAAAGAAAAATATGTAAAATAAAAAACAAACCATAACAACAGCAATATACAAGCGTTGATGATTTCACCCTCGCACTTTGACTAAAAGTAACCTCAAATACATTACAGCATATGTTTTCAGGTTTGTATGCACCTTGATATAACATATAGGTGTTGGCAGAAGGAAATGAAGTGCAGTCCACCAAATAATTCAAACACAACTAACGAATTCTTTAATCAACTGGCAAATTCAACAACTATTTCATAACTCTTTGTACAGTTTATAGACCTCTTTTATGTATTCAAAATACACCTTATAGAGAAAGTATGTATGCCTCAATATGTGAATAGGCACGCGATTTTTAAAAGCCACCACCAGAAAAACTATGAAACACTTTTGTTTGTGTGTATGTGTTGTTAACTGTTTTCCTAACGGACACTTGCCGTTAGACCTCCATCGAACAGGTAACTTTCTTAATATTTTGTGGAGTGGGTGGGACGCGGCTAACGGTCGATACACTTATACATACGTACATACATATGTACCTATATGGCGTGAACGAAGCGCGTATTAAAATGGATTTAAGGAAAATCGGAATTATTGATCAAATAATGTTCCAGGAACGATTTCAAAGCGTCAAATGCAACCGATAACCGAAGGAAGGAAGCAAAAGGACACTTACACGGAACGTCTTTTGAAATGGCTCAAACTTTTTGAGAAACAGGACAAACGGAGTGAAAAATAAACAATTATCAGCTTTAAAAATTAATAAAGAAACCTCGAATTGGTAGTGAAATTTCAGACGACGGCGACCGTCGACCATTTAACTTTTGCTTCGTAAGACAGAATTTGTACAACTGATGCATTTTGAATAAAAATGTCATATCGAATAATGCATTTCCCATACATACGTGTGAATATTTAATATAGTACACATATATTTTTATATGTAGGAACCAATAGTGTTATGCAAAATAAAAGCAGCAAAGTGCTTACGAAATAGCATTTTCTCACGACCCTCCAAAAAACCAAGTTCTTCATGTTGACTTTAATGAGCAACAGACATCTCATGAATTGGACCTCATATCTAGGAGCAATGTTCGACTCAAATATACCGAGGTGTAGTCGAGATGAGTAGTCGAAGCCCCACAGCCTTGTCGAGCCGATTGAGACCAAACGTTCTTTTAGGCAAGGCGACTCGATCTGGTGTTATATATGATAGTTCGGGCAACATAATATAACTGCTCAGGAACCATCTATTATGTATATGAGAATGATATTTCTTATGGGCTCTGGCCAGTTTAGAGACAAAAAAAGTACAAGTTACGGAGTCAGACATGTGCGGTATAATGCCCACCTTAAATTCTACAAGCCAATGAGTAGTTTATAATCATCATAACAAATTTCTTTAACTTCTATTGGAGCATAGGGCCGCATAGCAGTTTATAACAATTTTTATTTTTATTATTAATTTTTAAAAGCAGAGTTCGACTATTTGAGGATTTTTTTGGGATCATTTCTTGACTTTTTTGAAACATTTTAGAAATGTGTCGGAACTTTTTGGGACCATGCAGAAACTGCCGAAATGATATCGAATCGCTCCCGAAAAAAATGACGAAATACTTTCCAAAAAGTCCCAAAGTGATCCCACAGAAGGGAGAGAGATAAACATGTTTTTAAGTAACGAAATCAGACATGTGCGATATCACGACAACCTTAAATTTCACAACCCAACGCCAGTTTATAATAATAATTATTTTATTATTAATTTTCAAAAACTATGTTCGAAATTATTCATTTGACCATTTGAGCATGTTTTGGGATCACTTTCGGACTTTTTACAGAACATTTCGAAAATGTTTTTGCCAAATTTTCGGACACTTAGAAATTGTCCCAAAATAATATAGATTGGCTCCCTAGAACAATGACAAAAGAATTTACAAAAAGTTCCAAAATGATCCCAAAGAAGTTCCGAAATATGTAGTACCAAACAAAATTATTCCAAAAATATCGCGAAATAATCTCAAGAAAGTCTCGAAATGCTTCGAAAAAAATTATGCCAAAAATATCTCAAAATGATCCTAAAAAGTTCGGAGGTTATGCCAAAAATATCTCAAAATAATCCAAACCAAGTCAAGGAAATGATTCCAAAAAAGAAACGAATTGAACCCCAAAAAAATGCTTCGAAAAGGTCCGCAAAACGATCCTGCGTTTTTCGGAATATTTTGAGACCACCAAAATGATGATCTCGCATTATCCGCGAAAACAATGGCCAAACAGTTTTCTAAAACTCCTCAAATGGTCCAAAAAAAGTCGAAATGTTTCGAAAAGAGACAAGAATTTATCCCAAAAATGTCCCGGAAAAGTCGGGAAATGATTCCAAAAAGGTCCCGAAATTTTCTGAAGTGATATCTCAAAAACCATCCTGATTTCGTCAGATCGGTTATATTGATTTGCGACAAATGGTTGTGTGCTGCTGCGAAAGCAGTACATTTTTGCTAGGAAGGCTTTCATGGCAGAAATACGTACGCTCCGAGAGTTTACAAACTGCCTCCGAGGGGCGATATCGTTTTCTTTAAAAAATGTTTGATGTTGATTTTACGGGATGAGAACCAATAATATCGGTCTAGTAGGCCAATCCCACGGCGGCCGCTTAGCAGGTAGATGATTTACGCAAGGGCGTTGAAATGAAATCACCATAAATTATAGAAAATCATATAAGTATATATTTATTAAGGCAGTCATTTTTATAAAGAAGGAAAAGTAACATTAAATTTGAAAAACAAACTGAGCAGGCGCAAGCTAGGCAAAACTAGGCCCCTTATAGAATATACCAAAAATGGCCCGTAAATTGAGAAACAAACGCTTTCCATACATCGATACTTTTAATAGTATCGGGTACTTTGTGTCAAGTTCTGCTTGAAGCTCTAGATTTTACAACAATATCTGGTAACTCGTATTTTTTGACAATTGAGTACTTTTTCTGTACTAAGTACATTTTCGGTATTGAGTAGTTCTTATATGGGTGTTTCCATGAAATGGTTAATTTTTTTGTCAAAAACTTCTGAAAATATATGTAAAATTACTAAAATATGGATGAAGGTAAAAAGTGTCACGTGCGTAATGTCACGTGAGTAATCAATACATTGTTTTTTAGCTAACCCATGATCAGTTGATGATGAAGCTCCATTACTAACTTTTAAAAAAAAAAAATTACCGGAATAAAAATCTCCTACAATTCGCTTACTTTCGCATTTTTTATCTCGGTTCTAAAAGCAATCAACAAGTACTTTTGTTAGACACAGTACATTTCGGGTATTAAATAGTAGTGTAGTAGTCAATATCGATACTTTTAAGAATCGGGTACTGTCGATACTTTTCAGCATCGAGTACTGAGTACTTTGTGAATAGATACTGCGCAACACTAAACAAAATTTTTCGACTAAGTATATTTTGAAAGCTTAACATTCATGCATTGAGGCGAGACATATCCATAATAAATTTAGGAAAGTCGAATACATGGCTTGGCTGCTTTTATTTTGCTCGTGTGTGTAAAAGGATTTCAAACTAAATACTAGTGCGCATATGGGCCTGGTTGCATACACATTCAGATACGTTCGATTTTACTGCATGTTAATATGTACAGTGAGTTCCAAAATTAGGTGTTGCTCATGGAAAACCGGGACGAGGCAGGAAGGAAAGTTTTACAAAAGAGGCTGATTAATGGATAGTTCAGGAAATTGAAGTACGTAGATATCTTACTATGATCGGTTATTGGGCTATGTTCCTATACTGATTCGGCCGGTAAAAAGGAAAAAGGCTAGATGAGAAAACGTTCCTTAATTTTGAGACCCACTGTAAACATACGTAGTGTAAACGCCTATTCGTGTCAACGCTCAATAGCAGCTGCAATTGCAACAGCTCCTGCAGATGTTGTACTTGTATTTTAGCCAACTTGCTAGCTTAGTAAGCCAAGCAAAAAGGTGGTGAACTATCGTTACAACGAACTACCAATTTGTATACAAAATTACATATGTACAAACAGGACAATACACAACAAGTACATACATTCATAAGTCTGCACATTACACTAGGGTTATAAATTAGAATAAAAGAATAAAAAAATAATTGCTAGTCCAGGCGACCGGAATTTAATACGGAAGTGGCGCAGACCCTAGGTTGCTTGGTTTATCTAACTCTCCTAATAGGGGACAGGAAAGGGTAAAAATTAATGCAAAAATATGAAGAGCATACTTTTCTGCATTTTTCTTTTAGTTTAATTATTTAATTGTGTATTTTTTAACTATTTCGGTAATGGCGCAAAAAGTTTTCTTGTAAAATTAAATTTTTTTTGCGACTATAATAACATTTTTACTTACAGAGGTATTCTACAAAACATACAGTTAAAATCAAGCTCTTTTCTATTCACGTTAAAAAAATTAGTTCCTTTGAGAACAATTGATGATTTGAACTAGAAATGATTTATAAAAACTTTCTTTAAAGATAGTTGGTCATTAGTTCAGGCTAAATACTGTGTCTTTGAGAGTTAAGACTAGAAGGAACTGACTTTCCACCCACAAATACGAACTTTTTAGCGATTTCGAAAAGGTGTGGAAATGTATAGCGGTTTCGTACCCATACTTCTAGCGGGTTTCTGTCAAATGAATATGCTTAAGGCGTTCTGGAATACAGACGCATTGTAAAGTTATTTGCATATTTCTTGTGTTCCCGGATGTGGTTCCAATGAATAAAAAAAAAAAACTAATTTTGAAATTTCAAATAAAAAACTCAAATAGAAAAAAATCTTTTTATACAAAAATCGTATGTGCATAGATTGTGACTAAACTCCGTCTATACGCCTGGACCGTTATTGATGAAATTTAAAGTGTGTTTAGATTCGTAATCCCGACTACTGGTTGATGTAGGCATGGTACCTCCTATACAAATCAGAGTTTTGTACTGCATATCTCTGGAAATATTCATGGTAGAAAGAAAGTGTTTGGACAATATGGGTACCGCATGAAAGGTGTTGATGAGGGTTTACCTGGATGTGGCTCTTAGTTGCATGTGTGAACCCGGCTCCGAGATATTGAACTAAATGTGGACCATCTGTGACACAGGGGATGTTTGTACGAAATGGGTATCAAATAAAAGGTGTTGGAGGGCTCTTAACAAGGAGTTCTGAGTCCAATGTACGAACCCGTTTCCCACATATCGACCAAAATGTGGAGCAGGTGTGGCCCTAGATAGTGTTTGTATGTTATGAGTATCAAATGAAAAGTGCTGGTGAGTGTTTTGAAATTTATTTTTTGATGATGATGATGGTGGGCCACATGTGACCCAGACGTTTCCGAGTTATTGGCTAAATGTTCTTTACAAAAAGTTTTTTTAGAAAAAGGGGTGGCAGCTCCCATAAAAACTTAGCTTTTTGCAAGAGCCTCCAATGTATACTTACCCCCTTATTCACAAAAAATATTAAAGGTTTATTAAGCTCTTATTATTCAAAATTTGTATGAAAGTGTCATTTTAACAAGTAAGGAAAGCTGTCTTCGGCTGTGCCGAAGGCTAAATACCTTTCATGAATAAGCGTCACGATTTTTACTGTTTGATCCCCAGTTCAGCCGGTGTGAATTAAACTTTAGCTCCTAACTATATAATTATAGGAGTTATAGCCCGAAATCCGTTTATCGGAACAATCGATTGTATGGCGGCTATGTGAAATATTTATCCCATTTCAATGATTTTCAACATCGATATTTTGTATATAAAAATAGCGATGCTTCCAAAATTTCACGTTCCTACCTATATAATTGCAGGAGTTATCTACCAAAATCCGTTTATCGGAACAATCGATTGTATGGGGGCTATGTGAAATATTTATCCAATCTCGATGATTTTCAACATCGATATTTCACACATAAAAATAGCAATAAGTCCAAAATTTCACGTTCCTACGTGTTTAATTACAGGAGTTATAGCCCAAAATCCGTTTATCGGAATAATCGATTGTATGGGAGCTATGTGAAATATTTATCCCATCTCTATGATTTTCAACATCGATATTTCACATATAAAAGTAGCAATGCTTACAAAATTTCACGTTCCTACGTGTTTAATTACAGGAGTTATAGCCCAAAATCCGTTTATCGGATCGATTGTATGGGAGCTATATGTAATATCGGTCCGATCTTGCTGGTTCCGACAAATAATTCCTATATTGGAAAATGGTGGCCGCATACCAAATTTCAGCCAAATATCTCAAAAACTGAGGGACTAGTTTGCGTTCAAACAGACAGACGGACATGGCTAAATCAACTTATCTCGTCATCCTGATCATTTCGGTATACTTATTGATGGGTCTATCTCTTCTTCTTCTTCTCATACTTACAAACATCGGACCAAAGTTATAATACCATTTCATGTTCATGAAAGGTATAAAAAGCTTTATAAACCAATTTTATTTTTTATGAATATGGGGGTTAATGCTTAAGGCTGAATTCCTCAAAAAGCGTTTATGGCAGGGACCTAAAAATTACTATGGGTGTAAGCGATATCAATGAAATTTTCAGAAAAAAGGAGGAGTTATCGTAAAAGAGGCGTGTCACCTATATTACAAACTTAATTTTTGAAGCTGCAAATACCTATGTGGAGTAAAGTGGGGCCATTAAAATTGGTATGAAGGTGAACGACATAAATGCCATAATCACAAAGAATATGGGAGCTATGGGCAAAAGGCGTGGCACCACCTATTATTTTTAAGGCTGAATATACTAAAAAATGTTTACCGCATCTGCTTGGGAACTAGTATGACACTCGATATCAATACTACTCTCACAAAAAGTTTAAGTTATGGGAAAACGGGGCGTGATATTTCCCATCCAAATTTTTTTTCGAATAAAGAAAACACAGAAGTACTTGTGAATTTTCGGAATGAATTTAACAAAAATCTATTTTGTGCAGAACGAAGTCTGCGGGGTCAGCTAGTAAATTATAAAAATGATGATGGTTACATAAGTTAATAGATAATTTAGAATGGTATGTGTGCAATGTGGTGTAAGTTGAAGCCTTTTATAAAAATATATATCAACGAAACGTGACCCAGTGATGTGCCCTCAATACTACCGGTCAATTGTTTGATTGACTGAACTTAAAGAGAACGCTGCTTATACACCTGGCACAACACCGTAAAATCTCACCCCCTTTTCAGATTTCATGGATAAAACGAAGTGAAATTTGACGGTGCACGGTCTTGCATACGGCATGGCACACGCTTATTTAATGGACGCCCGACCTCGCGAGCTATGCATACCAGCTAAATAAAAGAGAAGCTCATTTCACAAATCCTGACAGGTACATATATGTATGTTTTTATAATATTTTTTCTTGGATATCGTCATAATCAAAAGTGTTAAATATTCGTAGCCACATTTTTTTATTTCGATGGTTGTGTTTGTATGAAGACATGTAAACATACAACAACAAAGAACTTCACTAATTGAGAAAAGTTTTGCAACAATCTTGACATAGTTGACGCGTTTTATTTGAAAATTTTGATTTGATGTTTCACATTACGGATTAAAAAGCTCTTGAGTTTGTTGATGATTTTATTTGATAATTGTAGATAACTAAAAAGTTATAATTGCTTTAGAAAGCGATGAAAGTTGCTTATCGTGAAATGTTACGCTATTGATGCACACAATCAAAAAAAAAAAAAAAATGTTTAAAATAAGTTGGCTTTTACAGAGTTTGATAAGTAAATTCGTAACATATTTGAAAGGGCACTGCGAGAAGTTTCGTCATGGTCCTCTCGTTGCAGACTTAGTATCAACCCGAGAAAAGTGGAACTCGTTCTTTACACCAACCGGTACAAAATACCACCTCTGGACCTACCAGAACTTAATGGCGTGAGCCTGAACTTGGCTGATAAAGCCAAATTCTTGGGCACATTTCTGGACAGAAAGTTAAACTGGAAGGAGAATATTCTTCAGCGCCAGGGGAAGGCGCGTGTTGCACTTTACACGTGCAAAAGAGCCATTGGCAAAAAGTGGGGTCTCAGCCCCAAAATATGCAGATGGATCTACACTGCAATTATCCGACCCATCATGCTATGGAGTCGTGGTGTGGTGGCCTGCGCTGAGCAAGGCCACAAACCTGTGCATACGTACAACCCCTGTCTGGTCTGTCACGTAACTTTTTATAAGTGGACTAGGCAGGGCAAAGTATGGCTACAACAACAACAACATATTATTGTGTACGTCAGGTGTTGATTTTTTTTGATTTATTAAGGAATATTTGTTAGAAATTTTAAAGGAAAATCAAAAAAAAAAAAAAGATCGCTTACACTCTCTGATGTTGATTTGCCGGGCTATGGCTCAATCTATACTCATGAAAGTTTGCCAAAAAGGTTGCGCGAGGTAATGGCCCATGCTTCGGCGCTTCGGAGGCAGAAGCAGTTAGTGTCGGTGTTTTCAATTCGCGGCAGAGCTTTTGTGCGACTCAAACAAGGTGAGGAGGCCAAATCAGTGAGTAGCATAGCCAAGGTGAATGCCATTATTGGAAATTGAGCGCGAAATACATATGTAAACAATTATTTGTTTTTATGTACTTTCAGGTTATGGATGTAGACATTACTTTTATTTAGAATATTGCCCTCCTTTTTCAACTCGAAACTTTATCTTTCTTTTATCTCCAATTTCCAATCTTTGCCAATCTTTTTGTCTATGTCTTCTCTTCTTGTTCTTTATTTTATTTCCTATTTTCAATCTATATCAATCCATTTGTTTATGCATTCTGTTCTCAACTTCTCTGTCTCACATTGTTTTTTGCTGTAGTCTCTCACATCTATGTCACAAGTGTGGTTGTCATCATTGTTAAATTATATTAGGTTAAGCAGATTTTGACATTTGCCAAGGCAAAGCTTCCTTATTAGAGTTGCATTTACGAAGGATAAAAAAATCCCCTTTAGGAAAATTGTAGTAGAAAAGGAAGGAAGGCCGTTCGCAAAATTTCAGGATTTTTTTTCCGGAAATCTGTCTTTTCAAGATTTATTTTTTAAAATTATTGGGAAAATTAAATTAATTTTCAATTTAACTGTAAAAAGCATGCCCTTTTTGTGGGTAGCACTAACTGGTACGAAATAAGCTTATAAAATGGCAATGTTTATAATTGGATCCTTTTTTAATAACTTTCATCAATCGCCGGTATGAAAACCAATCTCTTAACGTCTGTGGCAGCGGTCTCACGAACTGGCCTCGGAGATCCAAAGGAGAAAAAATAAAAGGGAGCGACAGCGATGGCAACTACGGTTCCGGACTCCCAGGAGACATCTCCCCTCCGCTCTGTGTACTTGGAAAAACGATTGGCCGCACGGACCCTGAAGAAATATGAGAGAGTCCATCAGGAAACGCTGTCGCCGAGTTCCAGGAATTGGTGCAATCTCTGATACCGGATTTCCAAACCACTTATGTGCCAAAGAGGGTAAACGGAAACCCTTTCAAACGCAAGAGATCGGACGTGGATTTAAAACCTCACCCGGAAGTGGGAAAACCACGCTTTGCCGAAGTAACTAAGGACAGGATCCTTATAGGCATTCCTGACCGAGGCAACGACCGTTTGGCCATCCCCAAAGACCAGTGGCGACACGTCCGGAACGAACTCGATAACGCTCTTATTGACGTTTATTGGAAGACTTCGGGTGGTACAGCGGCGGCTGGTTGGCACCAGGGATTAAAATAGTCGCGTGTGACGACGCATGAACTATGGCACTGTACAAGGCAGAAGCTGCAAGACTGATCAAGTCAAGTCGTGACCATATTCTTTTGGTTGATCAAATTTCTGATTTTGTGTATCGTGATTTTAAATATTGATCAGTTGTTTGCTGACCTTTCATGTGTCGATTTGTCTACGTGTTGGTTTAGCGCTAATGTTGACGATAAACTTGGGGTTTTAAATTAAACACTGTATGAAATGTTTGACAAGCATGTCCCTCTGCGTAAAGCTCACTTGCCCCTGGTACAACAGCAGAGTCAGGTCTGCAACAAAACTCCGTAATAGGCTGTACACGAAGAGAAGGACCAACCCAGATATTGCCTGGTTGCAATACAAAACTGCTCGTAACAAAGCCACCACCGTTACTAGGAAAGCCAAACAGTTATTGTGAGCATAAGTTGAATCCGTCACTTCCATCGAAAGACTTATAGACTAACATGAAAAATTTGAAAATACATGGTCAGCGGAGGAGTGAGTGCAAAGTAGATCCTAACATACTGAATATTTACTTTAGTAGCTTGAGTCAAAGTACGGATAGGGCAGTATCCCTTAACGGGTGTATGAATTAGCCCCCACTGAATTAACCCCCACCGGGCAAAATTACTTAAGCCCCACCAATTTTACAAAGAAATTAAAAATGGCGGAAAGTGGGGCTAAAGTCATTTTCAATTTAGAGCAGTACTCGAAAAAGAGGTCTTGGAATCCCTTATGCGCATCAAGTCGGATGCCATTTGGGATGACGGCATATCTTTGAACTTTGTGAAAATTGTGTAACCATTTATAGTAGGAACTCACGCGCATATAATAAATCACTGTTTTACAACATCTTGTTTCCCTACAGAGTGGGAAAACCCGTTATTGTCCCTGTAACCAAGAAAAATACTGCATCTGAACCTTCTGATTATAGACCCATCAGCATTATACCAGCGTTTGCCGAGTATCGGTCTTGTTGATGATCTGTGCTCTAGAATAAATAGCGACTTGTCGGCAATTTCGAAATGGGCTTGTGAAAACTGTCTTTGCTTGAATGCAAAAAAGTCGTATGTGTTGCCCATCAGTAATAGTCCTGTATCTATTGAAGACATTCCAAAATTGGATGTTGGTAACAATGTCCTTTCGTTTACTACCAAGATTAAAACCTTGGCTTTGTGATAAATTCTAAGCTAAGCTTTGTTGACCACATGAATAAAGCAGTGAGCAATGTATATTTGGTTTTGCGTAGATTAAGAATGTCTTCATCGCTTACGCCCTTAGAGAGAAAGCTAGCCATTCAACTTGTAGTGCCACAAATAACCTACTCAGAGCTCGTTTACAGTCGACTTGACTCTGCTTCGTACCACAAAATTGAGGTTACCTTCAATAACAGTAGGAGCAACTACAGAGGGTTGATTCATGATCACTTCAGTTCAGTGTGATTAATGTGGCTTTGAAGCAAATACGTCTTTCATCTCTTTTCTTCTTTCTCACCTGATAAAAATGTCACTCTTTTTATCTTATTTTAAGGTACTTATTTATATACTCTGTAATTATATAGCTGATGATGTGCTTTAAAAGACTCTGTCTTACAGATACAACCACTTTTCCTAATAAATTGAATTGAATTGAATTGAAATTTAAAGAACATGTGGCTCATTGTAGGTCTAATAAAACATCATTTCTGCAACGAATTTACGAGATTTGAAACGTAAGTGAAATATTTTTTTGGGTCGTTATATTTACTAAATAATAAACGAGCCTATTGAAAACCCATAAGTTTGTCCAACTGTCGCTACGCAATTCGCAGAGTTTCAGTCCCACTTAAATAAGAGCGCTCGGCGTAACGTTTTTTTTCGCCAACGCCAGGCAACACGCGACATACTCAAATGAAAGCGCAAAATTAATTAAATTCTCTCTTCTTTCATTCCCCCATTTCTGAATTCAACTTGTAAAGCCCCAATTACATAAAGCTTTATGCAACTTTGACAAATGAAGACATGCATGGATGAAGGGGGTATGCCGCATTTTGAGTGAAACGAGAAAATCGGCTTTAAAGTTTTGCTTAAACATTTAAGGTTTTTTCGAATCTTTATGGAAAACTGACAAAAAAATTATGCAAAGCCATAAAAGACGTTGCATAATATGCAATAAAAAGCATAAGTTTATATTTAGTGTTTTATATGAAAAACGGAACATACCCCCTTCTTCCACAATTCATATTGCAAAGTTGTGTACATACCCCCTTCATCCATGAATTATCTTCTACAATTTTCACGATAGGCAGATTCTGATAAGACAGAAATATAGATCTGCATAAACACTATTCACCAATGCCAAAAACAGAAATTGAGTGAGAATGCGACATACCCCCTTCATCCATGCATGTCTTCAAATACGCGCCTCGACTTTGAGCATTTGCCAAAAACTCGCTTCGCTTTACGTTCCACAAACTTTGTATGGAAGTGGAACCTACAAAGTTTTATGCAAATGGGTCAGCGTTGACGCCGCGCTGTTGGGCATGCGGATTTTTGACAGCTATTTAACGCTGATCGCGCTTATTTAAGGCGGGCTGTTTGGCATCTAAGCTTGAAGAACTCGAAAAATGAAATCTGTGCGGAAACGTAAAGCCCCAATTACATAAAACTTTGATAGATGCGCGCCTCGTTTTTGAGCATTTGCCAAAATCTCGCTTCGCTTTAGGTTCCACAAACTTTGTATGAAAGTGGAACCTGCAAAGTTTTATGTAATTGGGGCTTAAGTGACACCACCTAAAGTACCAATTTTCTGTACCTATTTAATCATTTTAAGGAATGTTTATAGTACATTTACACCGCACCGAATTAGGCAAATTTGGCGATTTTTTCCATACAAATCTCTTTTTCCAAACAACAACAACACGAAGTTACAAGTCTGCAAAAATACCGCTATCAGAACTGCTACGGGATGTCTCCTCATATCTCCTGAGTCTCACTCCCATCAAGAGGCAAAACTGTTCAATGTAAGAGAGCACGCGGAAATGCTCAGCAGGCAATTCCTTACTTCGCGTTTCCTTGGACTCCCGTTAGAAGAGCTTGATGAAGATCCTCGGAATGATCATACACTCTAGGCAGGACAATGCATTGTTAACAATAACAACAACAACACCAACAATAACAACAACAACAAGCTTTTCCTCCAATTTGTGGTGAGGTGCTTCTAATTTTTACCACGCTTTTATTAGGTTCACTTGTATGTTTGCTTGTTTGTTTGTTTGTTTGCTTGTTTGTTTGTTTGTTTGCTTGCTTGTATGTATGTGACTCTCGTTCGGTCTAAGCCCCAGTTTTAGGGAAATTTTACGGTTTTTGGGCCACTGGGGCTTAGACCGAACGAGAGTCACATACATACAAGCAAGCAAACAAAGGTGCTTCTAATTTTTACCACGCTTTTATTAGGTTCACTTGTATGTTTGCTTGTTTGTTTGTTTGTTTGCTTGTTTGTTTGTTTGTTTGCTTGCTTGTATGTATGTGACTCTCGTTCGGTCTAAGCCCCAGTTTTAGGGAAATTTTACGGTTTTTGGGCCACTGGGGCTTAGACCGAACGAGAGTCACATACATACAAGCAAGCAAACAAAGGTGCTTCTAATTTTTACCACGCTTTTATTAGGTTCACTTGTATGTTTGCTTGTTTGTTTGTTTGTTTGCTTGCTTGTATGTATGTGACTCTCGTTCGGCCTAAGCCCCAGTGGCCCAAAAACCGTAAAATTTCCCTAAAATATGGGTATCAAACGAAAGGGGAAGGCCCCAGGTTTCATTTGGACATCGATATATTTTGATAAATTTATCGATAACTGAGTTATCGGTCAAAATGTGGTTGCCCGAAAACCTTAAAATTTCCCCTTAATATTATCGATAATTGAGTTATCGGTCAAAATGTGGTTGCCCGAAAACCTTAAAATTTCCCTACAATATGGGTATCAAACGAAAGGTGAAGGCCCCAGGTCTCATTTGGACTTCGATATATTTCGATAAATTTATCGATAACTGAGTTATCGGTCGAAATATGATTGCCCAAAAACGTAAACAATTCCCTACAATATGGGTATCAAACGAAAGGTGAAGGCCCCAGGTTTTATTTGGACTTCGATATATTTCGATAAAATTATCGATAACTGAGTTATCGGTCAAAATGTGGTTGCCCGAAAACCTTACAATTTCCCTACAATATGGGTATCAAACGAAAGGTGAAGACCCCAGGTTTCACTTGGACATCGACATATTTCGATAAATTTATCGATAACTGAGTTATCGGTCAAAATGTAGTTGCCCGAAAACCTTAAAATTTCCCTACAATATGGGTATCAAACGAAAGGTGAAGGCCCCAGGTTTCATTTGGACTTCGATATATTTCGATAAATTTATCGATAACTGAGTTATCGGTCAAAATATGATTGACCAAAAACCTAAAAAATTTCTTTGAAACTTTGGTGGACTTTTGACCGTTTGTGTAAGAAAAATTATTCACAAACGGTCAAAAGTCCACCAAAGTTTCAAAGATTCTCAAATTAATGACCACAAACTCATAACATACATACCTAAAAAATTTCCTACAATATGGGTATCAAACGAAAGATGAAGGCCCCAGGTTTCACTTGTACATCGACATATTTCGATAAATTTATCGATCAAAATGTGGTTGCCCGAAAACCTTAAAATTTCCCTACAATATGGGTATCAAACGAAAGGTGAAGACCCCAGGTTTCACTTGGACATCGACATATTTCGACAAATTTATCGATCAAAATGTGGTTGCCCGAAAACCTTAAAGTTTCCCTACAATATGGGTATCAAACGAAAGGTGAAGGCCCCAGGTTTTATTTGGACTTCGATATATTTCGATAAAATTATCGATAACTGAGTTATCGGTCAAAATGTGGTTGCCCGAAAACCTTACAATTTCCCTACAATATGGGTATCAAACGAAAGGTGAAGACCCCAGGTTTCACTTGGACATCGACATATTTCGATAAATTTATCGATAACTGAGTTATCGGTCAAAATGTAGTTGCCCGAAAACCTTAAAATTTCCCTACAATATGGGTATCAAACGAAAGGTGAAGGCCCCAGGTCTCATTTGGACTTCGATATATTTCGATAAATTTATCGATAACTGAGTTATCGGTCGAAATATGATTGCCCAAAAACGTAAACAATTCCCTACAATATGGGTATCAAACGAAAGGTGAAGGCCCCAGGTTTTATTTGGACTTCGATATATTTCGATAAAATTATCGATAACTGAGTTATCGGTCAAAATGTGGTTGCCCGAAAACCTTACAATTTCCCTACAATATGGGTATCAAACGAAAGGTGAAGACCCCAGGTTTCACTTGGACATCGACATATTTCGATAAATTTATCGATAACTGAGTTATCGGTCAAAATGTGGTTGCCCGAAAACCTTACAATTTCCCTACAATATGGGTATCAAACGAAAGATGAAGGCCCCAGGTTTCACTTGTACATCGACATATTTCGATAAATTTATCGATCAAAATGTGGTTGCCCGAAAACCTTAAAATTTCCCTACAATATGGGTATCAAACGAAAGGTGAAGACCCCAGGTTTCACTTGGACATCGACATATTTCGACAAATTTATCGATAACTGAGGTATCGGTCGAAATATGATTGCCCAAAAACCTCCCTACAATATGGGTATCAAACGAAAGGTGAAGGCCCCAGGTTTTATTTGGACTTCGATATATTTCGATAAAATTATCGATAACTGAGTTATCGGTCAAAATGTGGTTGCCCGAAAACCTTACAATTTCCCTACAATATGGGTATCAAACGAAAGGTGAAGACCCCAGGTTTCACTTGGACATCGACATATTTCGATAAATTTATCGATAACTGAGTTATCGGTCAAAATGTGGTTGCCCGAAAACCTTACAATTTCCCTACAATATGGGTATCAAACGAAAGATGAAGGCCCCAGGTTTCACTTGTACATCGACATATTTCGATAAATTTATCGATCAAAATGTGGTTGCCCGAAAACCTTAAAATTTCCCTACAATATGGGTATCAAACGAAAGGTGAAGACCCCAGGTTTCACTTGGACATCGACATATTTCGATAAATTTATCGATAACTGAGTTATGGGTCAAAATGTGGTTGCCCGAAAACCTTAAAATTTCCCTACAATATGGGTATCAAACGAAAGGTGAAGGCCCCAGGTTTCATTTGGACTTCGATATATTTCGATAAATTTATCGATAACTGAGTTATCGGTCAAAATGTGGTTGCCCGAAAACCTTAAAATTTCCCTACAATATGGGTATCAAACGAAAGGTGAAGGCCCCAGGTTTCACTTGTACATCGACATATTTCGATAAATTTATCGATCAAAATGTGGTTGCCCGAAAACCTTAAAGTTTCCCTACAATATGGGTATCAAACGAAAGGTGAAGACCCCAGGTTTCATTTGGACTTCGATATATTTCGCTAAATTTATCGATAACTGAGTTATCGGTCAAAATATGATTGACCAAAAACCTAAAAAATTTCCTACAATATGGGTATCAAACGAAAGATGAAGGCCCCAGGTTTCACTTGTACATCGACATATTTCAATAAATTTATCGATCAAAATGTGGTTGCCCGAAAACCTTAAAATTTCCCTACAATATGGGTATCAAACGAAAGGTGAAGACCCCAGGTTTCATTTGGACTTCGATATATTTCGCTAAATTTATCGATAACTGAGTTATCGGTCAAAATATGATTGCCCAAAAACCTAAAAAATTCCCTACAATAGGAAAGGTGAAGGCGCCAGGTTTCACTTGGACATCGACATATTTCGATAAATTTATCGATCAAAATGTGGTTGCCCGAAAACCTTAAAATTTCCCTACAATATGGGTATCAAACGAAAGGTGAAGTCCCCAGGTTTCACTTGGACATCGACATATTTCGATAAATTTATCGATAACTGAGTTATCGGTCAAAATATGATTGCCCAAAAACCTAAAAAAATCCCTACAATATGGGTATCAAACGAAAGGGGAAGGCCCCAGGTTTCATTTGGACTTCGACATATTTCGATAAATTTATCGATAACTGAGTTATTGTCAAAATGTGAGGCCAAATACCTTAAAATTTCCTAACAACATGGGTATCAAACGAAAGTGGAAGTCCAGAGGTTTCGTTGGCACTGCTGTATTTTTCGATATATTTATCGATAATTTCATAGGACATTTGACTAAAAAGTAAAAAATAAATATAGTTTAAAAATATGGGTGTCGATATATTTATCGATAACTAAGTTATCGGTCATTCAGATAAACCTGCACAAAACTAAAGCAGCCTCGGCTGCTTTAATCAGTCGTCTCTCTAAAGGCGACGTAGATGTGGTCCTCATCCAAGAACCCTGGGTCAACAGCTCAAGGATTTGCGGTTTGGGGACTAAAGGTTTTAAGCTTATCCGAGCCAGCGAGGGGGCAGGGTTAGAGCCTGTATTTTGGTTAAGTCTGAGCTGAATGCCTTTCTCTTGCCCAACTATACCAATGGTGACGTTACAGCTGCCAGTTTAACAGTCGACAGTACCAGTCTGACGATGGCATCGGTCTATATGCCCTACGACGCCGAAGAACATCCGCCACAGAGGGAGGTAAAAGACCTGGTGGCAAATTTTTCCATGGGCCATCTTATTATCGGAACTGACGCCAATGCTCATCACGTCCAGTGAGGAAGCTCCGATATCAATGCTAGAGGAGAGTCGTTGTTTGATTATTTGTTAACAACTAACCTGGTAGTTTGCAACGTGGGTAACGAACCCGTAGGGAGGTCATAGATCTCACTATTTGCAGCGAAGGCGCTTATGAGTGGGTAAGAAAATGGCGCGTTCTCGATGAGCACTCATTCTCCGACCACCGGTACGTAGAAATAGTTCTAGACTTTTCTGTTGAGCAGCCGGTTATGAAACGCAACCCACGTAACACTAACTGGCAGCTACACAATGAAATACTATCTAGGGACTTACCACAATACCCACAAGTCCCCTCATCAGTAGGGGAGTTGGAGGATCTGGTAAAGACCTTTACAACGGCGCTCTCGAATGCCCTAGAGCAGGCTTGCCCAGTGCCAAAACCACGCGGTAGACATAGGCCGCATTGGTGGTCCTACGACCTGGACTCGCTCCGTAAATCATGTGGGACACAATTTAATAAGGCCAATAGCCTTGGCACGGAGATTCAATGGCTGGAATATAAAGTTAAACTCAGGGCCTACAAAAAAGCTCTGAGGCAGGCGAAGAGAGTATCGTGGAGAAATTTCTGCATTGGGGTCGAAAATGTCGACGATACAGCGATACTTAGACGAGTGCTCTCAAAAACTCAAACAGCCACAAGCTATTTGCGCAAACCTGACGGATCCTGGACCAGCACGGAGATGGAAACCCTAGAGCTGCTCTTGAATACGCACTTCCCAGGGAACTTGCATGAGGAACCCCTAGCACCTACAACAAACCTGGCTGTATACATACCCATCACGAAGGCAGTGGCATATGCAGACGACTTAGCTATAGTATATAGGGGCAAATTCCCACAAACCCTGTGCGACTTGATGCAAGTAGCACTGAGAGAGGTTTCCTCATGGTGCTCGCGCTGCGGACTGAGCATCAACCCGGGAAAAGTAGAACTGGTCCTTTTCACCAACCGCTATAAGATACCACCGCTAATACTACCAATACTGAATGACGTGAACCTGAACTTGGCTGACAAAGTCAAATTCTTGGGCACAGTTCTGGATAGGAAACTATCCTGGAAGGAGAATGTTCTTCAGCGCCAGAAGAAAGCGTGTATTGTACTCTACACGTGCAAAAGAGCCATTGGAAAGAAATGGGGGCTCAGCCCCAAAATATGCAAATGGATCTACACTGCAATCATTAGACCTATCATGCTCTATGGAGTTGTGGTATGGTGGCATGCGCTGAGCAAGGCAACAAACCTTAATCTGCTAGGTAAAGTACACAGATCTTGCATGATCTGTATAAGCGGCGCGTTAAGAACAACGCCCAATGAAGCACTCCAGGCCATTCTTGGCATTTTGCCACTCGATCTGGAAGGGCACCGGGTAGCAGCAGCATCGGCTCTGCGTCTAAGGGAAACGTCCGGCTGGGGCGCAAGCACTACTGGACACGGCTGTATTTTGGGATCCTATAGCTTTCTTCCGCTGAGCACAGATCGCTGTGCGACCACAACAGTCGGAGATAGCGGTTTTAAAATCAACATTCCCAGCAGGGAAGAATGGGAGAGCACGGATCGGAGTCCCGCCACTCATGGCGGCACTTCCATTTATACTGATGACTCGAAGTTAGGCGGCAGAGTTGGAGGAGGGGTTTATTCAAAGGATCTGAACCTTGAGCTCTCCTTCAGACTACCTGAGCACTGCAGTGTCTTCCAGGCTGAAGTTTCAGCAATCATGGACGCCGCGGCTTGGATTGGCCAACACACTATCAGACAGGATATTTTTATATTCAGCGACAGCCAGGTGGCCATCAAATCCCTTGTCTCTTACTCGTTCAACTCTGAACTGACGCTCAGCTGTCGTCGATCTCTACAAGAGATGGCCCAACAGAATCGCGTTAACATCACATGGGTCCCGGGGCATAGGGACATTGAGGGAAATTGTAGGGCAGACGAACTTGCGAGGCAGGGCACGACCAAGCAGGTTCTTCGGGATAAAGAGCGCTTAGGTATGCCGTTTGCCACATGCAAGCTTATGCTGAAGGAGTACACACTCCGCCAAGCCAACGAAAGATGGCTGCAATCTCCAGGATGCCGGATATCCAAAGAAACCTGGCCGAAATGGGATCATGAAAGATCAAGACAAATTTATGCCCTAAGGAGAAGAGAAATCTCCATATTAATAGGCACTGCCTCATTGGTAGGCACGCAGAAAGACTTGGTGTGCCCTACCGACGATGCTGTAGGAGTTGTAAGGATGATGAGGAGGAGGTTCCCTATGTACAGTCACTTCAAAATCATAGATGAGATCTATAGGAGCGAATTTTGTTGTGGCATTTACTTTTGTGTTCAAGGTCCACTGAAGCATTCGAACATGCGTATCCCAGTCATGTTGATATTTTGCTGACGGCTTTAGATAAGCAAGAACAGCCTGATTGACGCGCTCAGCCAACCCATTCGAACGAGGGGTGCGTACAGCAACCTTAGTGTGTTGTATGCCATGAGATTCGCAAAACGACGAAAATGCGGATGATGTGAATGCAGTGCCACGATCTGTGACAATACGCTGTGGTAAACCAAAATAGAGTGTCAACTGATTCAACGCGTCGATAACAGGTTTCGTCTTTGTTGACCTCATTGGTACGATAACGGAATACCTTGTGAGGCTATCAACAACCACAAGGATATACTCATAGCCATGCCGGCTCCTAGGGAATGGACCTAGGTGATCCATGTGTAGTGTATGGAAGGGCAAGTTCGGAATCTCCATACCATACAGTTCGCATTGTTTGCGTGAGGGTTCCTTGTGGAAGCAGCACTCGATACATGAGCTTATGAAGCCCTTAACAAAGTTCCTAAGCCGTGGGAACCAAAAATGTTGCAACGTTCGCTTTACAGTGCCATCATTTACATTGTTATGTTGATCAGAGCGCACTGTTCCTTGCATTATCTGGACTACTTGAGTCAGTTTATCGTCTTGCCTCTGCATCGTTGCCACCCAGTCCTCTACCGACAGCGTCAACACCTTACTCGCCACATCCTCCACGGCCCCTGCCACCTCGACCGGTGCACGACTCATGGCGTCGACATGGTCCATGGAAACACCTGCGCGATGCATGAGGACGTAGTCGTATTCTAGTAGCTTTAATAACCACCGAGCCATTCTGGATTGCATCGAATTGCTCATTTTTGCGCTTGTGATTGAGTGACAATCTGTGACAATGAGGAACTGCCTACCTAGTACGACGACAGCTAAAACCTCTTTAGAACATTCTCAGACTGTTCTTGCAGAAGTATCGCTGCAAGCCCAACGCCGGATGCATCCGTATGCAGCTCTTGCTTCTTATTGACATCGTATATAGCGAGCACTGGTGCCTTCGTTATTGCCTTGATCAGTTCGTCAAACGCCTTTTCACACTGTGTGAGCGGCTTAGCGGTTAATGCGAAGCCATGCACAAATTTACGGAATAATCCGGTTAACCCCAAAAAACGTCTAATTTCCAGCTGACTGCTCGGCCTCGGATGCCCTTTTATAGCCACCGACTTTCGAGCGCCCGGCCTAATAACATCTGCATCTATCTCATGCCCCAAAAACGTTACACTTCTTCTCATGAAAGTACATTTCGAAAGCCTCAAGGTTAGCCCCTCTCCCCTAATAATTTTCAAAAACTCTTCCAAAAAAATTAGATTTTCTGCTTCGGTCTACGTCGCGATTATAACCTCATCCACATAGCTCACTACGCTCTTACTTAAAGGTGCTACAAGCTGGCTCATCATCCGCTGAAAGGTACATGGGGCGTTACGTAAACCAAATGGCATCTTATTAAATTCAAAGTGACCATTGTGGGTTATAAATGCCGTGAAGGGTTTGGCTCTTTCCTCTAACTCGATTTGGTAATACCCTGACATGAGATCCAAGGTTGTGAAAAACTTCTTCCCTGACACTGTTGCCAACACCCCATCCACGGTAGAAATCAGCCATGGTTCCTTTTCTGTCACCGCATTCAATTCGCGGAAGTCAACACACAACCTTTCTTCTCCATTTTGTTTGCGGACCAAAACAATAGGTGATGCGTACAATGAATTTGACCTGCGAATTATTCCTAGTTCCAATAATTCCTCCACGATTCCCTCTACAGTCTTCTGCTTGGGTATGGGAATGTTGTATGGCTTCTTCGAGATTGGTTTTGGCGAGGTGACTTTAATTTCCATTCGAAAACGTTTCGACTTGCCTAGTTCCGGCAACTTCTCACCAAAACAATCCGCATACGTATTTACCAATTCAACGAGTCTTTCCTCCATACCCCCCTGCAACTCGTCCCCAATATCTAAAGACTCCTTTCCAATCGACATTACACTACAAGACCCACCGGAGATAATTACCTTCCCTTTCGGTAATACGTCGATTCCTACTATAGCATCATATGCCATTAGCGAGTCACTTACCACCAACATTTCTGCCACCCTCGTGACTTCTATCTTTAATTTCGTTATCAATTTCTCATAGCAGACAATCTCGCCTCCAGCAAAGCCGACCAGCTTTTCCTCACATGTCACAAAATTTACTCCGCACTGTACTGCAATTGATCGCTTTATCAATGATTTGCAACTGCCTGAATCAATAAGTGACCTGCATTTCACTGCATTTTCCCCGATTATAATAATGTCTTTGCATAACTCTCTACATAAATTATCTGCCGACTTTGTTAACCGGCGTAACTGTATCTTCATCCTCAACTGGTGGTTCTGCTGTGACCTGATTAACGCATTCACTTTGTTTAACTTCGCGCTTGATCTGTGGCTTACTGCAATTTCTCGAAATGTGCCCCCTTTCTCTGCAATCGAAGCAAATGGGACCAATTCCCTTACTGTTTAGTTCACTCGAATTAGTTAATGGCACTGTAGGCTTGCCTACCTTCTTTATAAAATCACAATTTTTGTTTTGATTTGTATTCGTTGATATATTAAAAATTGATTGCAGTAAGTCGGCACACTTCGAGAATTTCATTACGCTCAATGTTTTCCGCAATACCTCATCATCTAACCCATTTATTATGTATCGGATTATTGCCGAGTCATCAATACATTCTTTCTTCCCTATTGCTAACATTTTGAAGTAAAACTCTACAACAATCTCACCCTTCCCTACTTTCGCATTCATTAACCGAATATGAGCGTCAGCTGAATTTCGACTATAAGGGAAATCTGTTAAAAACTGACTTACGAATTCGCTCCAATTACGAAATACCGGCTGCGCATCTGCCCACCGCTTTGCAACCCCTTTAAGCTTACTGAGAGCAGCAAAAGTTAGTAGGGTGTCCTCCCAACGATACAAATTTCTTAGTTGTTCAATTCTTTCGACAAACTGCATTGACGAGTATGAATCGTCACATGGATCAAACTCTGGCAATACTGCTGCTACTTCGCTCGGTGTGTATCTCGGTCTGCCATATATTCCCTCGTGAAATAATGTTGGGTATGGAGTGTTTGCTCTTACCTCGTTCGGCTGCTGTACGAATGTTTCTCTCTGCGTTCGCTGTGGATTTCCCTGTAGTGATGACGTGGCATTCATTTGTGTTGCGTATTGGTGTGTGGCAAATGGCACGGTCGATTCTGTCGACATATATGATGATGGTGGCGGCTGCGTCGACGCTAACGCTACCCTTTGCGATGAATATGACTGTGGCGGATACATATGCCGTTGAGACATGAACGATAAATTGTTAAACGTCGGCATCGCACAAAATGTAGATGTTACTGGTGTATGCATAATCGACGACATACGTTGTCCATCTGATTGCCCAGTGAATAACGCCGTCGTTCCCACTGGCATACCCATCTGATTATGCACTGAAGTTGTTGACTGCGGAGTAAGCGAAACTCCACCACCGCTGCTATACGTACCCATCATGGCCTCCAGAGCGTTCGGCATCGATGAACCAAGCGTCCGCACTTGTGTGGTCAACATTTCCACAACACTACACAGGTTGCTCACCCGTGCCTCTAAGTGCTTCGTGACTTCTGATTCGTTCCCCGTTGATGCATCACTCTTCTTTTGACCGGGATTCGCATTCTCCAACGCGTTTCGTTCCGCTATTACTGTGTCAACAACTGGCTTCACCTCGTCCAACTCCTGTAACCTTCCGACTAATTCTGTCTTATTGCCGCTCGTTTTCTGGTCTAGCTTTTGCTGCACTTCTTTAAGCTGCACAACTGTTAGATCAATTAGGTCCATGACCACTTCTGATAATCTGTCACGTCAAGACAGATTTTATTTAGTTAAAATGTACTTGTGGTTCTTTTATTAAATAAATCAAATTAAAGTTTTACAAAAGTGATGCAATCGACTTCGTTGGTTTTAAAAGAATGAATAATGAATTATGGATACATGCATTTTCAAAAGAACAAGAAATGAATACATAGAATAAACGTTAAAGAGGATTGACAAAATAATGTTGCCAAGGTAGAGATGACAGCTATCTAGTGATGACAAATGTCTTAACGACTAGCAGCACTTCTGCTATACCCGCCACACAAACTCCAGACTGTTGCTCGTACCTTATGGCGTCAACATCACGCGCAGCAGCTCAACACTCTCGCTCCCACCGGAGCAGTTTAGACATGAGCAACTCCGAGCACCAGTCTCTCTCTGTTTCTACATCACATCCCCCCCTCCCGTTTAAATTCTCACGTGAGTCAGGATCAACATCTTCTCGCACCTGTCTCTACGTGTACTGTTTGTCGGCAAAGATTATACACGCTCGCGTCATCGGTCAAATGCAATAACTGCTTAGGCCAATGCCACGTACATCTATGCTCTGGGCTCGCTAACAGGAACCTCTGGACGGATGCGTTCATCGCACCATGCTGTAACACACCTCAACCTACGACGCCAGCCAACCCGGTAAAACCAGGTCCACAGCTAACTAGGCTGAGGCACAGCCTTGGTCTTAGCCTACCAACACCTGGGAGAACACATCCGTCTCTCACGCCTATGGTTAACTCGACATCGACCCCACCGGCGCACTTCCAAATCTTACAGCACAACTGTAACGGATTAACTGGTAAGATCGCAGAGATAACTAATTTGATGACGCAATATGACATAAAACTTGCCGCAGTCCAAGAAACCAAGCTCAGTCCTAGGTCGGACCTCATTACCTATGGCGGATATAACATCCACCGGAAAGACCGTCATAGAGTAACAGGAGGTCTGGGAGGTGGTCTAGCGTTCATAACTCACAACTCTGTACAGTATCATCTATTTGATACCGACATCGAAGGAACGGATGATATCTTAGAAAGCCAAGGTATTACCATCCGTACAGGAGATGTCGATCTGCAAATCATTAACATCTACATACCCCCTGTCTCAAGTTGCCCCACCGGTTATCACCCCGACATTAGCTTGCTATTACGAGGAGATAACCGCGTGATCGTGGCGCCTTCAATGCGCACCACGACATGTGGCACTCAAACTTGCCAGCAGACAATAGGGGGCATGTACTTGCAGAACAAATAGATGATACGGCTTTCTGTACATTGAACGGAGACGCCCCAACGAGAGTATCGGGTAACTGCTATAGTTCGCCAGATATTTCCATCGTAAGTGCAGGACTATTGAACAACACCAATTGGCGACCCATACTCACGTTGGCGTCTGACCATCTCCCAATAGTCATTACCATCGAACGACCGACGGACTTTATTACACCTGAGCATGGTAAATATATTAACTTTACCAAGGCGGACTGGGACAGTTTTCAGACATATACGGACGAATCCTTGGCTGCTCCATCCATTCCTACGGACGTACGCAAAGGCGAACGAGACTTCCGCAACATCATTGACTTGGCCTCTAAACGCTTCATTCCTGCGGGTCGAATATCTCAAATAAGACCAAATTTCCCCGCGGAGGCAGCGGCCATGGCTAGAGAAAGAGATGAAGTGCGTAGTTTCAATCCCGCAGACCCCCGTATAAGGGATCTCAACGCGGAAATTCGTAGGTTGGTCGATAAACATAAACTGGCCAAATGGAAACAACACCTAGAGCAATGCAACCTCTCTGATGGTGTTGGCAAATTATGGACTACGGTCAAAGCTCTATCTAATCCAACGCAACACAAGGATAAAGTAGATATTACTTTCGGTGACAGGGTGAAGAAGGACCCTAGGGGATGTGCGAACTCCTTCTGTAGACAATTTGTACTACATTCCCCGCCCGATAGAGCTAAACGTAGAACCATGGGACAGGCGCGTAAATACAAAAACCAAAACACGCCCATTGTCATCACTGCCTCAGAGGTCAAGGAAGCTATCAGACAGGCTAAGCCCTCAAAATCTATCGGCCCCGACGGCATTGCCATGAAGATGCTGAAACATCTAGGCCAGGAGGGATACAAATACTTAGCGGCTCTATTCAGTCTTTCACTAAACACTTTCGTCATTCCTGAAATATGGAAAAAGGCGAGAGTGGTTCCATTACTAAAACCTAGAAAGCCGGCAAACATAGGCGATTCATATCGCCCTATATCACTTTTGTCGCCGGTAGTGAAGACGCTAGAGTCCATTTTGCTCCCGTATTATACTGCAAATCTGCACCTGGCTAGTCATCAACATGGCTTCCGTAAGCTGCACAGCACCACCACCGCACTCAATGCCATTACAACGCAAATAAATAGCGGCCTATATTAAAACCAACCAAATCACAGGACTGTGTTAGTGGCACTTGACCTGTCGAAAGCTTTTGACTAGAGATGGGCGCGTGCATGATTTTTGCAACACGACACGACACGGTCATGAAGGGGTGTAAAAGTAGGTCGCCTCCCAGTTGGTGCACCCTGGGTAACGCTAAATGGCCTACATAGCCTACACGGCTAGTTTCTTGTATTGCCGGTTCTACGAGAACGGTACCAGTACTTGTGCTGTACCCATCGTGCCGAAACGACCCGGGCCGTTTTCTTATATCGACCCGGCCAAGAGCAATACACTCGGGGTGACCCTGTCTGACATTTAGGCAGGGCTACACCTCGCTACAACAACAACAACAACACGGTCATGAAACTGATTTTCAAAAGTTGGCACTAACACGCACGGGGAAAAAATACCAAAACACGACACGACACGACACGCACGAAAAAAATATAAAACTGTATTTCATGGATTTTATTTTGTTTTTGTATATATTTGTAAAGATGGCATGTGCTTTGTACTTTGTTATAAGGTATGTATCGACGAATGAGTGGCAGATCGCCCTACTTCAAAATATTTTGTTTCTAAGAATTCGATTTAAAAACAACCTATGTAGGACGTTTTTGAAACGGAGTGATCTTCCACTCAGCCGTCGATATATGTTAACACATATTTTCTTATGTATTTGTAGATACATATAATGGTAAAATAAGAAAAATTATTAAAAAAAAAAATTTATAATATTTTGCAAGCACTTCACGTTGCGATTTGGGCGTTTTAGAATTTTGGAAGCAAGCAAGTGACTTGCAGTTGTTGCAAACTGTTTGCATTCAATCAAGTGTGTTTACATATTTGTATACAAAAATAAGAGCTTATCTAAATTTGAGCTTAACAACCTCGTTCGCCTTTCATTAAGGATTTTACCCGATGTTGAAAATACCCGTTCACTGGTAGCAGAGCTTGCTGGAATGTTTAATATTTTTCTAGCAACAGTTTGCAACAATCCAAAATTCTAAAACGCCCAAATCACAACGTGAGGGGCTTGCAAAACTATTTTTCAATCTCAAGATCTATTTCGTTTTTATCAAGTTTCATTCTTTTCGCAGTGTTTTTGTCTAAAAATTCCTCAAATTCATGCCTTTGTTTACTGGGCGATGAATTATCAGAGTCTGAATTATCTACTGTTGTTTTACTTAATTCACTTATCTCAACCATCATTGCTTTAACCGTCTCTAATACATTCATTTTTTTTTCATCTGATAAAATATTTAATTCTTTAAAAGGCGGGTTCAAAAACAACCCAATCAAATGCATGGTGGAAGGCTGAAAACGTTTTTCCAATGAAAAAAGGAGATCGTGTTTTTTCGTGCGTGTTTTTTATGGTTTTCGGGCTCAACACGATCACGCACGATCA
>CAXKVI010000001.1:55742759-55797739 GCA_964058755.1 Campiglossa producta | reverse complement strand
TAGGGGCCCGGGAATTTGAATAACTCGGAAAAAATTAACAGCGCCGCATAATTCGATTATTTTTGTACAACACTTGTCCCATATTCGTTCATGCTTGCCCTATAAATCGCAATTTCACCACGCAATATTGGAATATTCTCACCATACAATGACTTCTTATTCCAATAGCAACCATACAATCTATCCGAGTTTCCGACCGTAGTTTGTGTCTACGCTTTTTTTTACTTTGTTTCCGGTAAATATATAAACTAAACAGATAAAATAAGATAAACAAGATAAAAAGTGCACAAACTTGCTTCGTCGTTATTTCGAATCAAATCGCACACTGTTGCCAAATTCTGTAATTAAGTACCAAAGTAGGTGGTTTTTTTGTCGTTTATTTAATAATCTTTTCACACAGCTCAGCTACTGCGGAACGGAAATTTTTCGAACTAAGCTTATTTAAAACTAGGTTACGAAATAATTTTGAATTTCATACTATCAATACCATAAAGCTGAACTACAAATGTATCCTTAACGAACCAAAAACCCTTATTTGAAAATATGGAGTTTTTTGAAATTCATTAAGAATAAGTCGCTTCGAGTTAAGAATCTTTGCATATGATTGCTAAGAATTTTACTCGCTTGTCAAGTTTGTTTTTGCTCTTGCATTGAAACTTTTTCGTAGCAAGTATGAGACGGCTTTGAATAAAAAGGGCATATAATTTTGTATTTTGACAGAAAAATATGTGACGCTAGAAAGAAGTGTCTCCAATTATTTAACAGTTTTCATTGTGCAGATGTGTTTATAATTTGAAAAAAGTTATTTTATGTTGTAATGCCGATATCGTTGAATTAAAGTTAAAAGCTGATATGTGAAGCATACGAAGTAAAATATATTTTTTTAAATTGTTATTTTCTTTGTTAACACAATGAACCTGCGTTTTGAACATCTTGGTAATTTTTTGGGTTTTTTTTCAACAGCTTGGTAATCTTCTCTTTTAGGCCTTTGGCAACCGTGTACATAAATTCCGTGATATTTCAGCATCATATTTTTGATAGTTTAGAAATCAAACTTAGATTTCCTTGGAAATTTGATTTTTTAAGGAAAATTAATTGAGTGTGTTTATCAGCTCAGTATGCTGCAAGTGGAGTAATTAGTGTGTTTTTAGTGAGTGAAGACAGAACTTAAGCAGAAAGTGAAAGTGAAAAAGAGCCAATTTCTGACGGAGAAGATAAGGCTATAAAAACAAATTCACCAGACGCATCACAAAACGATCAACACTATCTCTACGATTACGATAATGGAACCTTAAAAACCGAGTTTGTGCCGCCCGATATAGTAAGCGAAGTCGTTCGTCGTGGTCACGCGAAAATGCCTGCTTTTTTTCCACGTGATCGATTAAATGAGCCATTTCCGCTCTCGCTCCTATATATAACCTTCCCTAATGGTGAAATCGTCAATCGCGATTGGTTGGTATGGAGTAGCAGCATGGATGCATTTTACTGTTTACCTTGTCGATTACTAAATACTAATAAGCTAAATAGTTCTAAGCTTTGTAGTCCAGAAGGATATTCGAAACATCAATCATGGAAAAAATTGTATGACAAACTGCCAGGACACGAAAGAAACCCCGATCACGTTCAGTGCTTCCTTCAATGGCGCTCAACGCAACGTCGTATCCAGAATGACAGCTCACTTGATACACTTCTTGATGAGCATATTATCAGCAAAACTAAAAAATGGCAAGAAATCTTACAGCGGATTCTGCACACCATTATTTTCCTTGGTGAAAGAGGATTAGCTTTGAGAGGTGGAAGCAATCTTGTAGGAGAACCAAACAACGGTAATTTTTTGGGTATCCTGGAGCACATCAGCTATTACGATCCAATACTTCGCGAGCATTTGGAAAAAGTTAGATTCGCTCAACAAGAACACAAACGTCTCCAAGTGCATTATCTTTCTGCATCTATTCAGAATGAGTTCATAGATATTTGTGCTCAACACGAAATTTCAGTAATATTAGAAGAAAGAAAGAAGGCCAAATACTTTTCTATTATCGTCGATGCTACGACCGATTCGAGTAATGGCGAGCAAAACACTTTTGTTTTGCGATACCTTAATTTTAACTCTTTGAAAAAGACTTTTACTATCCAAGAACGATTTCTGTGTTTCGTCGATTACACTAAAAAAACTGGAGCAGAAATCGCCAATTTGATTTGTGATACTCTGGAAAAATATAACATTCCTTTGAAAGAATGTTGTGCGCAGGGATATGACAACGGTAGTAACATGAAAGGTGAAATTAATGGTGCACAAAGTCATATTATCAAGAAAAATCCGAAAGCCGTTTATTCGCCCTGCGCCGCTCACAGTCTGAACTTGTGCGGTGTCGTAGCTGCAGAATGTTGTACAGCCTCAATCACCTTTTTCGGAGTGGTTCAAAAGTGTTTTAACATATTCAGCAGTAGTGCAAAACGTTGGGAAATTCTCAAAAAACATGTACCAGGTTCACTTCACAAACTCTCAGACACAAGATGGTCTGCAAGAATCGACGCAGTCAAACCCTTTGCAAAACATCTCAAAGGATTGCAAAACGCTCTAGAAGAATTAACTAAATTCGATTTGACTACAGAAACTAGGAGTGATATAAACGGAGTCCTAATGTACATAACCAAGTTTGAGTGTATCCTCATGTCGTCGATTTGGTGCAAGATTTTGAGCTCCATCAATGAAAGAAGCGTTATTCTACAAGGCACAGACGTCACTGTCGATATTGAAGTAAAAAATCTTGACAGCTTACTCTCAGATTTACAAGTCATTCGTAACCAATGGGACAGCATTTTGCGTGAATGTGAGAACGTAGCCAGCGGATTAGATGTTTCAACATCCTTCCCTTTAACCAGAAAGAACAGACTCCGAATATCTTCAGATGAACATCAACGAGATGCCATAACTGATTTCAAAAGGAACACATTTTTAGTCATAGTGGATTCAGTGATTTCAGGAATTTCTCGTCGATTTGAAGGCATGAAAAAGCTGAATACAACATTTGCTTTTTTATGGCAATTCCCAACGATGGAAGAAGACGAACTTCGAAATTATGCTACGATTTTTGTGAAAGTACATGAATTTGACGTTAAAAAGGGTTTAGAAGATGAAATAATCCATTTGAAACACATATACGAAACTAATTTTGAAATAGCCCTTACACCATTCAATTTGTTGAATGCAATTTTTTCTCAGGATTTACAAACGCTTTTTCCAAATATTTGTATCGCGCTGCGTTTATTTTGCACAATACCTGGCACAGTTGCTGGTGCTGAGCGCTCATTTAGTGTTCTTGCGAGGATAAAGAACTTTCAGAGCTCGTGCTCTGGACAAGATCGTGTTTCTGGGCTAGCTACTCTTTGTATAGAATCTCGTTTAGCAAGGCAACTAGACTACAATGCTTTAATTCGGAATTTCGCCGCCAAAAAATCAAGAAAAGTTAATTTATAAGTTTAGCCACATATGTATAAAACCTTCTTGTATACATGTATTACTTTTAAATAAAAAATGAGTTCACTAAAAAAAAATTACTTCATATAGGGGGCCCGGAAATTTCGATCCCCCCGGGCCCGGAAATCCTGTCGACGGCCCTGCAAACAGGGTCACCCCGAGTGTATTGCTCTTGGCCGGGTCGATATAAGAAAACGACCCGGATCGTTTCGGCACGATGGGTACAGCACAAGTACTGGTACCGTTCTCGTAGAACCGGCAATACAAGAAACTAGCCGTGTAGGCTATGTAGGTCATTTAGCGTTATCCAGGGTGCACCAAATGGGAGGCGACCTACTTTTACACCCCTTTGTTGTTGTTGTTGTTGTTGTTGTTGTAGCGAGGTGTAGCCCTGCCTAAATGTCAGACAGGGTCACCCCGAGTGTATTGCTCTTGGCCGGGTCGATATAAGAAAACGGCCCGGGTCGTTTCGGCACGATGGGTACAGCACAAGTACTGGTACCGTTCCCGTAGAACCGGCAATACAAGAAACTAGCCGTGAAGGCTATGTAGGTCATTTAGCGTTACCCAGGGTGCACCATCTGGGAGGCGACCTACTTTTACACCCCTTCGTTTCATATGCCGACGACTGTACAATAATGGCGACGGGGAAGGGCCCCTATACTGATGAACTCTGTGCGAAAATCAACGGTTACCTCTACGACCTTTCCAGGTTTTTCACTGAGCGAGATCTGACGATATCTCCGACTAAATCAACGGCGACGCTTTTCACGAAATGGACTCACCAGGTGAGAAATGAATTAGAAATTTTCGTTGATGGCACTAAGCTACCAACTGTCAGCCGCCCAAAGGGGTGTAAAAGTAGGTCGCCCCCCAGTTGGTGCACCCTGGGTAACGCTAAATGACCTACATAGCCTACATGGCTAGTTTCTTGTAATGCCGGTTCTACGAGAACGGTACCAGTACTTGTGCTGTACCCATCGTGCCGAAACGACCCGGGCCGTTTTCTTATATCGACCCGGCCAAGAGCAATACACTCGGGGTGACCCTGTCTGACATTTAGGCAGGGCTACACCTCTCTACAACAACAACAACAACAACAACAACAACAGCCGCCCAAAGTTATTAGGGATGACACTGGATAATACTTTCTCATCTGCTGGCCATGTGTCTGCAATGGTCTCAAAGGTACGTGGTC
This sequence comes from Campiglossa producta, assembly GCA_964058755.1. Taxonomy (NCBI): domain Eukaryota; kingdom Metazoa; phylum Arthropoda; class Insecta; order Diptera; family Tephritidae; genus Campiglossa; species Campiglossa producta. Next base: position 55,793,060 of record CAXKVI010000001.1, on the reverse strand, counting down.
GCAACAAGATCCTCAAGTCACTTGCGGGCAGTACTTGGGGAAAAGACAAAGAAACGTTGCTGACTACATATAAGGCCATTGGCCGACCAGTCTTTGACTATGCTGCACCCATATGGTCGCCTAATGTACATAACACCAACTGGACGAAGTTACAAGTCTGCCAAAATACTGCCATCAGAACTGCTACGGGATGTCTCCTCATGTCTTCCGAGTCTCACCTCCATCAGGAGGCAAAACTGCTCAATGTAAAAGAGCATGCAAAAATGCTGAGCAGGCAGTTCCTTCTGAACTGCCACAAGCCAGCACATCCAAACCGTCATCTTTTGGACATAGATCCGCCCCCGAGAGACATAAGGAAACATCTCCGTAAGCGTTATGATGAGATCCGGCATCATATTACCTTGCCGTTTGATCTGCAGAATCATAAGCGGGCTCTAACCGACATCTACAGCGAGTCGGTAGACACTTTTGTCGGATCTCTACCTGTGAATCCCGTTCTGAACAGTCCTCCACCGGATATTGCTGAAGAAGAACGCACCTTACCAAGGGAGACAAGAGTCACCTTGGCACAGCTTAGGTCTGGATATAGTGTAAGGTTAAACTCCTACTTATCCAGACTTAATGATACAACCTCAAACACATGCCCTGCATGTGGTAGGACCCCCCATGATACTCTACATCTCTTCAATTGTTCATCTGAACCTACTCTTCTAACCCCACTGTCCCTCTGGACAAACCCTGTTGAAACTGCACGTTTCCTTGGACTCCCCTTAGAAGAGCTTGATGAAGATCTTCGGAATGATCATACACTCTAGACAGGGCAATGCATTGTTAACAACAACAGCAACACCAACAACAACAACAACAACAACAACAGGAGGAGGAAACGGTGGAGCACCTCATCTGCAACTGCCCGGCTTTAAGTGGCGCGAAATCGAGTGAGGGACATCAATACAACGAAATTTTTTCTTTTTAATGCAACATGAGATAGAAATGATAAAATATATCTTTTTCAATCGCACACATTGCCGTGACCATAATTTGAGGCACCACTTGACACTCATTGATGAGGCAGTTAACCTCAAGTTTGAACCTCAAATGATGGTCATTGTGTTTGCAGGGTAATGACGTGCTAACTCGATGGTTGATCTACGGATATGATGCCTCTCACCTCTCAATACCCATATTCTCCTTCCTAACGGGTGGAGGGATGACATGACCTAGTAGGTGCCAATGGTCATACCAAATCACTCCCGCGACCTTCGGGCAGTACCACAAGGGAGTACCGTAGCGTACCGGGTTCATATCCGGCCAATGACTGTTCATTTCGTTTCACGTATTGCCGGTTCTGCGAGAACGGTATTTGTACCTGTACAATACCCTTCGTACCGAAACGACCCGGGTTGTTTTTTTTATAATGACTCGGCCAAGAGCAATACATTTCGAAGTGACCCTGTCTAACGCGTCACGATTCCCTCACCTATTGTCATCCCCGGAACAGCCCCTTGCAGCACGGCTGCTCCTTATTCTCTTGATCCGGGCTGGCATTGAGCCAAATCCTGGCCCAAGAGAATGGTTCTGCTGCGTCTGTCGGAAGAAAATATATACAAGACGATCACACTCAGTACAGTGTGCATCATGCAAAGGTTGGTTGCACAAATCAAGTTGCTCCGGACTAGATCCGAAAGCACATCGGCCCACAAGTTTCTATAAAAATTTTGTGGCGCCCTGCTGTTCACGTCGAAGGACGTCCCGAGGCAAGCGACGCTCATATGTTGCTTTATCGCCCTCTAATAATAATCAAGTCTCCACGACCTGCAATAATTATATTGCCCAGCAGAATATATGTGTTCCCGGCTGTAGCTTACTTCCTAGTGCATCAACAGCACAAGCACCCACTCATGGCTACTTTCTTCGTAGCACATCGGTTGATGCTTGTAGCACTACTGAGCTTCAGCCCCCGTCTCTAAACTCTTTAATAACTTCTTCCGGCACTAGCACGAATGAAAGTCAAGTCCATCAACTTCTGGTCGCTCACTCTTCGTGCACTGTATGTCGGCACAGGATATATGCGTCTGTGGCATCGGTCAAGTGCAACTCCTGCCTAGGCCTGTGTCACCTACGCATATGTTCTGGGCTCGCAAACAGAAATCTTTGGACTGATGTGTTTGTCGCGCCTTGCTGTCGAGTTGTGCAGCCCTCAACGCCGACGGAAGTACACTCATCTAATAGTGAACGAATTCCGCCGGCTTCAGGACTGCAACGGAGATCAATATCGCGACATAACCTACCACCATCTAGGCGAACACATCAGTCTTTAACTCCCAGAGTGGCCATTGCCTCTCCTTCGCAATTTAAATTGTTGCAATTTAACTGCAACGGCTTGACCGGCAAGATAGCGGAGATAACCACATTTATGCAGCTACATAAAATCAAAATTGCTGCAATCCAGGAGACAAAACTTGGCCCCCACTCGAATCTCCGAGCGAGTGGAGGCTACCACGTACTCCGGCATGATCGTACAGACGGCGGAGGTGGTCTCGCGTTCCTTGTACACCATACGGTGCAGTATAGGGAATTTGATATCAACACTGACCAAAGTGACTTACCTTTAGAGTGTCAAGGTATAGTTATACAAGCTGGTGGCGTTGATCTCGAGCTAATCAATATATACATTCCTCCCGTCACCTGCTGCCCCAGAAGTTATCGTCCTGACCTTAGGGCGTTTCTTTGTGGCGATAACCGTATCATCATGGGCGATTTTAATGCCCATCATGATATGTGGCATTCACACCTTTCGGTGGACGGCAGAGGACGGGAATTAGCCGAGCAAATTGATAACTCCTCTTTCTGTACTGTGAACGGAGACTCCTCAACTAGGATGGCTGTTAACTGCAGTAGCTCCCCGGACCTAACTATTGTTAGCCCGGGGTTAATTAACAGCATCAACTGGCAACCTATGGTGGCCCTGTCATCCGACCACCTGCCTATCATCCTGTCTGTCGATCGTGCCACGGATTTTATCACGTCGGAGAAACGTACTTACGTGAATTTCAAAAAGGCCAATTGGGTCGGCTTTTTGGAATTCACGGAGAGCTCCTTTGGTGATCTTCCCATTCCCACTGACGTACACGTTGGCGAGCGCAACATACGTGAGGTCATTAAAAAGGCTACAGCCCGTTTCATACCAGCTGGTAGGATAAAAGATATCAGGCCTAACTTCCCAGCTGAGGCCGCAGCCTTGGCCAACGAACGTGACCTCATACGCAACATCGATCCATCTGACCCACAGATCGGTGATCTCAACGTGGAAATCAGAAGGCTGGTTAACGAACACAAACAAACCAAATGGGAGGAGCACCTCAGGTCTTGTAACCTCTCTACCGGTGTTGGGAAATTATGGTCCACCGTCAAGTCCTTGTCGAATCCTTCGGGTCCACCAAAAAATGTCGACATTACCTTTGGTGACAAGACAATAAATGACCCCAGGAAATGTGCACAGGCTTTTTGTCGACAATATGTCCCACACCCTGCGCAAGACAGGGCTAGACGTGGAATCTTCAGGCGTGCGCATAAACACAAAAACTATGCCCCCGTTCCCATCACCGCTACAGAGGTTCAAGAGGCCATCCGGAAGGCCAAAAACTCCAAAGCCATCGGCCCTGATGGCATAGCAATGGTGCATCTAAAACACATCGGCCTAGCGGGAGTCAAATATTTAACGGCCGTCTTCAATTTGTCTCTGATCACAGCTGTCATACCCGACAAATGGAAGCAGGCAACTGTGATCCCACTACTAAAGCCTGGCAAGCCAGCTAACGTTGGGGAGTCATATCGCCCGATATCACTCCTCTCGCCAGTAGTAAAGACACTTGAGGCGGTCCTACTCCCGCTCTACACATCACACTTGATGTTAGCCGAGCACCAACATGGCTTCAGGAAGGGTAGGAGCACAACATCTGCTCTAAATGTCATAAACACTCAGATAACTGACGGTCTTAATCAAAATAGGCCTAATGACAGGACGGTTCTAGTTGCACTTGATTTGAGTCAAGCTTTTGACACAGTAAATCATGGGCAACTTGTAGCTGATTTGGAAGACTCGTCACTCCCCCCCTGTCTAAAGCGTTGGACCGCCAATTATCTCAGTGGTCGTCGGTCGTCTGTTGTATTTAGAAACAAAAAATCTAAAGCCAGGAAGATAAAACAAGGGGTACCACAGGGTGGTGTCCTCTCCCCGTTATTGTTTAACTTCTATATTTCGAAGCTTCCTCCTCCACCAGAAGAAGTTACGATTGTTTCTTACGCAGACGATTGCACGATATTGGCAACTGGTACTTCCGTTGATGAGCTGTGCTCCAAAATAAATGGTTATCTCCCCTCTCTAGTCGAGTTCTTTATTGCCCGAACCTTGACATTGTCGCCAACAAAGTCTTCGGCGACCTTATTCACGACGTGGACGGCGCAGGTTGGCATGGAATTAGAAATCTATGTAGGTGATCATAAAATACCTACTGTCGCTCACCCAAAAATTTTAGGAGTGACTTTTGACACCATGCACACTTTCGCTGCCCATTCAGCCGCAATTGTCTCAAAATTACAGAGCCGCAACAAAATCCTCAAGTCACTAGCCGGCAGTACTTGGGGTAAAGACAAAGAAACGTTGTTGGTAACGTACAAGGCAATTGGTCGGCCGATCCTGAACTATGCGTCGCCGATATGGTCGCCGGGGCTTGCAGACGTTCACTGGAATCAGCTTCAGGCCTGTCAAAACACCGCGCTCAGAACCGCTACGGGGTGCGTCCTTATGTCACCTATATCTCATATACATAATGAGGTGGAAATGCTTCCAGTTAGGGAGCATAATGAAATGCTAAACAAGCAGTACCTACTGAACTGCTGTAAACCACAGCATCCCGGTAGACAACTGCTTGAACTCATTCCGCCTCCTAGGACCATAAGGTCGCATCTACGTAAACATTTTGATGAGATCCGTCACTATATAACAACGCCGTTTGATCTACAGGTGCACAAACAGGCTTTGGGGCATATCCATACAACGTCTGTTGGCCATTACTCTGCGCTCTGTCCGCTAAACAATGTCTTACATGCCGCAACACCTGGCATTTCAGAAGAGGAGCGTCATCTTCCTCGAGAGACAAGGGTCACTCTGGCTCAATTACGCTCTGGATATTGTAGTAGGTTAAACTCCTACATATCTAGACTGAACCCTGATGTGCCGAATGTATGTCCGGCATGCGGCTCATCCCCCCACAATACCAATCACTTATTTTCTTGCTCATTTGAGCCCACTCTTCTAACACCCATCTCTCTTTGGTCCAATCCTATTGAAACAGCTAGTTTCTTTGGACTCCCGTTAGAAGATATTGATGACAATTAGGTTAAGGAAAAATACGCGTTGGGCAGGACTACACATCGTTACAACAACAACATCACTCCCCAAAACCTTCGGGGAGTATTTTTGTCTTAACAACACCGAGTCGTTCCCAAGACAGTCGGACTAGTACCCCAAGGTGCTATTCAGCGGAAGGTACCTTATTCATATTCGGCAAAGGACTGTCAACATTAGTACAACCGTGTCTGGTGCGTAATGTAACTTTACTACTACAAAAACCACATTGTAATCAAGGAACTCAATCCTTCTTTAACTGCGAATGCTCAACCAATGCTATCCGTTCCCTGCAGATTAGGGGTTTAGAATATGCCGAGGTAGATATGCCTGTCGTAAGAGTCAATGTGATGCGTTTCACGGATGTGATGCTTATCTCCTCTCATTACCCTTCCTTACGATAGGAGGGATGACATGACCTAGAAGGTTTCACTGGTCTTAAATCGCTATCTCGGAGGTTTTTGTCGTTAATACAACCAGTTTTTTAGGTGAAATTGTTGTTGCTATGTATCATAAATTGAACCAAATTAATTTCTTAAACGCAGTGTATAAGCACATATACAAACAAAGCTACAATTGGGCTACCTGCTCAACCCAAACATTTTCCGTAACATAGATATCATGTAGTATCTAGATTTGTCTCACCTTTCTTATTTTCACTTTACTCCATGTTTTTAGTTTACTCTGAGCATCATAAAACATTCTTCAGTTTAGTAGAAGAGAGTAATAATAGCCAACTATGAATGTATATAGTTATTGTATGGCAAATCTATTAAATTTGTATCCCAAAGATTTGATAAGGCGTATTTTAAGGCCGTTTTGTGCGTATGGGTAAATGGATGAGCTTCCGATTGGTCAAAGGTGTGGTGACGTACTACAAGTACAATAATTGCAATTAACACCAATTGCTCCTAGAAAGCAAATACAGAGTTAACATTTTTATTTTTCTTATTACAATATGGTACTTACTGTGCCGCTCGGCCACGGCGATTAGTTCAGTGAGTGTGTTTTATGGCCACAATTAAATTGAGTCCTTCGTTTTGGCAAAGTAGTTGTGCATTTGTGGCCGAAAGGAAATGATAATTCGATTTTAGTTGTGTTGTCCGAATAATTGTTTTCGTTACCTTGGCAACAACACTGCACCAATTTGCATTTCGCCGATACAATTAAAAAGTTAATAAATGGTTTTTTGTTGACATCTGATTGCTAGTGCTACCAGACATTTATTTTAGTGATGTAGCCAGCTTACGTCAAACGTCGTTTCGATGGGGAATTCCAAGTGGTAGTTAATTGGAAGGACAAGTTTTAAATCCACAACATGTTTTAATGGTTTGAAGGTCGTTTGTAGGTGGTTGATTTATTTCGCTTTAAAGTTGATATTTGGTTCTAGCTTCGTTCTTTAATATTTATTTCGGTTTAAATCACCATTTCCGTTTCAAATTAACAACACGAACGCAAGTTTGTGACCAAAAAAAAACTTGTAGTTAAGCACTTTGCTACAGGACTGTGGGGTTTGATGAAGCTGATGATGGGGTCTATCAGCTATTCCGTCGGAAAAACTCGATAGAAATAACGAAATATATCGGAATTCGTTATACAATTTCGATAAATTTCGTGATTTCTATCGAGTTTCTCCTTCCAACGTAATAGCTGATAGACCCCAATGACAAAATTCAAATAGTTTAAAAATAGATCTGAATTGGTGAATTTCGTTTTTTTTGGGGCCATTATTGCTTCAATTAAATTTCAATTTTAAATTTATTTATTTGTTTGTTTTGTATATAGTACGACTAAAGGGGCAATTATATAAAGCTTTGTTAACCTCGCATGAAATATGCAACCTAAAAACTTTGCGCTCAACTTCAGAGGTGTGCTACAATGAACACTTTGACGCTTCTCTTTTATACATTTGTTTTCGTTATTTATTTCTTTGCATTCAGAGTGTTTTGGTAAATTTATTAATTTAATGGAGAAAAGATTCATTAATTATTATTTCTTCCAATTTTTAATTCTTAAATTAAAGCAAAGTCATCGACATCTGATTGTCAAAGCAATCAAAATTTGAGAATTTGCAAAATTTCAACCTTGCTTCAACTTTGAGGTTTTCTATTTGCCATGTTTCGTTGAAACACGTATATTCAACTTATCTGTCAAATTCAAAGTCCGAAGTAAAGTCAAAATAAAGTTGTATGTAATTGAGGTTTTATCGTTAAAGCTTTCGGCAGAATCAGTCCGTCACGTACGTGCCGGAAAAGGAAGAAACTGACAGCCGAGTATGATGTGTGTATTTTGCATGTAAAACGCTACATTGACAAAGTATCAGTCAACGGATCCGGTATCCTTCGCCAATTTTCTACTTTGACGGAACGTCAGCTGCGTGACAAATGTCAAAATCAATTTTACCGCCAATTTGACAACGGGATTGTGAAAATTGTGACTATAACAAGTATTACTTGAATATTTTCCATGTTTTTAACCGAAATTTTGCTTTTGTTATGTTTTTTTTTAATAATTTTCGTTTTGCGCCAATTACTTTGTTGACATATCTGTGTACTTCAACATGACGTACGTCAATCGCTATGTGCCATCCCTGTACGGCACGTACGTTTTGTCACGACGTACGTCACGTACGTGACGTATTGACGGACTGATTCTGCCGAAAGCTTAAGCACTTTGCCACAGGCCTGTGGGGGTTGATGAAGCTGATGATGGGGTCTATCGGCTATTCCGTCGAAACAGAAGGCTCGATAGAAATAACGAAATGTATCGGAATTCGTTATAAAATTTCGATAATTTTCGTGATTTCTATCGAGTTTTACGTTCCGACGGAATAGCTGATAGACCCCAATGACAAAATTCAAATAGTGTAAAAATAGTTCTGAATTTTTTTTTTGGGCCATTATTGTTTCAATTTCAATTTTCAATTTATTTATTTATTTGTTTTGTATAAAGTAAGACTAGCAGTTCACATGCAAACACAGTGATCATCATTTGATCCACCATTTGAGGTTCAAACTTGAGGTTAACGTTCCTCACAATCCTCCATCACGTTTTTAAGGACAATGTGAAAAATTTGCATTAAATAAATTCGTTTGGTTGTATTGATGTCCCTCACTCGATTTTTGCAGGGTCGTCTTTTATAGTACACTAGCTCATGCCCGCGACTTCGTATGCGCATAATTTCTGTTTTTTTTTGCAGCTGGGTTAGCAGAGAATAAAATCCAACAAAAAGACTGGAGTTCAGGGGTCGTGTTGTCATGTAAGCTTAAAAGTTTGTATGCTCGATAAACCTAAATTTCAGTCACAAAAACTGAACTGAAACTGAACACGTTTGAATTGAAATGGAAAATTGTTTGGAATTATGGGTATTCGTGGTGTGAAAACTACTTCACCTGCTCCACAACCCGTTAAAATTTCCCCTTCTATCACATTATTTCGAAGTGATTTAACTATAAGACGGGTTCCATTACATAACTTTAGTGGGGTTAGGTTTCGAAGCAACATAATCGGAATACCATCTTTTAAAACGATGTTATGCGCTGGTAGTCCGGGTGCTGAAAGAGAGGTAAGAAACTCTACTCGGTAAAGCGGGCTACCCACCTGCCAAGAAAAGCCTCAAGAAAAAAAACGAGCATATATTTCTTGTGCCTGGTCAAGAAATTTTGACGTTTACCAATGTAGGGTTGTTTGAATTTAGTTATTCCACCATCATTAACTCTTCTCTTCAACTTTATATAATTATACTTTGGATTTTTGTAATAGATTATTTTCTTTTAATTTTCAATATTGAAAATTTATATTGCAAATATTTTCATTCTGAATTTGGAATTTGTTGAACAATTTTATAATTATAATTTGTGCTAAATAAATTTGTTTTAAGAACTACGATTTTTTTATATTTTATTGTGGTCACATCATTATATCATGTGACCACTTTATTGGCGATCCTGCCAGGAGGCAGAAAATATTAAATAGTATAGAGCATTCGCAGTATAATAAAAAGGAGGTTTCTACAATCAACGAATCTGTTATCGTTTGTTGAAAGTGATCCGACCGTGTTAAAGAAAATTAAAACCAGTTATAGAAAATAACAGCTATTCGTAGTTTCGAACGCCCTAAATCAATAAAACAAGCTCAAAAATGTATAGGAATGGTAAATTATTACCACAGGTATATTTAAATCTCGCTGAAAACACAAATAGTCTATACGATTTAATTAACAAAGCGAGTAAGAGGCGCGATAAAGCATTAATTTGGGATGACACATCAACTAAAGCTTTTGAATGTATTAAGGAAAAGTTTGCTTCTTCGATATTATTGAACCATTTCAATAAAGATGCAAAACTTTCTTTGAATGTAGATGCATCTAATACAGCAATTGGTGGTGTCATACACCAACATTTCAACGGTAAATCAGAGCCACTAGCCTTTTATTCAAAAAAACTTTCTCCAGCTGAAATCAAGTACAGCGCATTCGATAGGGAGTTGTTTAACCATTAATTTCCGGAAGGGGGAGTATTGTAGGGTTGTTTGAATTTAGTTATTCCACCATCATTAACTCTTCTCTTCAACTTTATATAATTATATTTTGGATTTTTGTAATAGATTATTTTCTTTTAATTTTCAATATTGAAAATTTATATTTCAGATATTTTCATTCTGAATTTGGAATTTGTTGAACAATTTTATAATTACAATTTGTGCTAAATAAATTTGTTTTAAGAACTACGAATTTTTTATAATTTATTGTGGTCACATCATTATATCATGTGACCACTTTAACTAAATTTTCCACTTTTTTGCAAATTGCTCTTATAAAAATGTACAAAATATGTTTAGCGAAATATTTACTCACCTTTGCCGTGGATCTGCACGTTTACCTCAAGATATATATACGAGCTTATTTATTTCTTGAGGTAAGCCGGCGTTGCCAACTATCGAAAAGTGCTGTGTTTTTTCTTATGAACTGAGTATTGGCTCGAGAAAATTTTACGTGTGAAAACGTTTCTTGACCATTTCTTGAGCGTTTTTTATATGGAGTTTGACATTTCTTGGCAGGTGAGTAGCCCGCTTAACTAGTCATATCGGTTCTGTCTAAAACGATACGATGTTGATTGACGTGTATGAGAATTCTTCTCCATCAATTTTATGCAAGACACTTTGATTTATGGCCGCTGCTTGATCATTTTTTGGTGTAAGTATTGCTCGCTCACAAAGTCAAGTATTGTCCTGACGCGTTAGCTGAGATACTTCTCCATAAACTGAAGGAATAAGCTCCTCCATTGATGGAACAATACCACAGAGATTCTCTGGCAATGTTACTAATCCATTTGATTCGGGAATTGAACCCTGCCCGATTTTAAGTAAAACGTCCGAAAACTCCTGCGCCCTGGAGTTTCCACCTACGTGCGCTCTCATATTACGCGTTAGACTCAGTGTCTGTACCTCTGGCCAAAGAACAGAGCGTTTCAGACATGCCACCACCTCATCAGCTCTAGTTCCACGAGTTACGATGAGAAGAGTTTGACGGAATTCACCACAATATAAAACCGTCACTTTTCCCATGATGTGATCGTTACGTCGAATGTCTTGAAGAGTGCGATCTGCTGCTTCCACGGCCTTCTTATGTGCCATCGTGCAAACCATTTCAGATATTTCAATGAATCACATCGCATATTATAGCACTCATTGACACCTTTCGTTTGACATCCATATTGTACTAAGACATTTTTGGTCACCCCTGGTCCTCATATTGGGCGATAACCCCAAAACCCGTTGAGATATCGCAAAAATTAATATCTTAAACTTTAAGTTGAGCGTCTAGCAATCCAACGATTCAATTCCATTGAGGGCTTTTAGAGTGTTACCACCACAAACATACAGACAGACTTGGTCCACATATTGGGCGATAACTTCAAAACTGGTTGAGATATCGAAAAAAGTAATATCTTAAATTTTAAGTTGAGCGTCGAGCAATCCTACGAAAAAAGTTTCATTCAATTCCATTCATTACTTTCAGAGTGATACGGCCACAAACATACGGACAGACAGACACACACAAATCTGAACGTTTACCTCAAGAAATATATACGAGCATATTTATTTCTTGAGGTAAACCGGCATTGCCAACCATCGCAAATTGTACTATTTTTTCTTATGAGCTGAGTATTGGCTGAAGAAACATTGATGTATAAAAACAGTTCTTGACCATTTCTTGAGCGTTTTTTTATATGGAGTTTGACATTTCTTGGCAGGTGAGTAGCCCGCTTAAAACAAAAAAAAAACGTAAACTGGATTTATGTCACTTGTGCTTTAAACGTCTGAATTAACCCGCGATATTGTACTACGGTTTTTAGTAGTGAATAAAGCGTACTATTTGTTAAGCAGAATCTCAGTGTTTTAATGGACGTACAGTGACTGAACCCAAGGAAAATAATCGAGGAAACATCGAATTCATCACTCTATGTTAGCAATCTAAGGAAACAAATCGATTATCAAACACATACAAACAACAAACAACCTGTATTGGAAGATGGTTGATAGTTGATAAATAAAATTTAAAAAAGGGCTGGCAGCGCTGTTGACTAAAAAAAATTGTGAATGAATAAGGGGATTCATCTACTCTTATAAGTTTACGAAATGCGTAAGTTTATACATTTATCAGCTCAGTTAGATGAACGCCCTAGATGTCAAACAAAAACTCTTTATTGCGAAATTCTCATTGAAAAGGTAATTTTTGACCCATTTTCAGCATATTCTTATTTTTTTTTGTCCAGTGTGCATTGAATGCATTAAAAAAATTACATGTCGAATGCCGTCATTGCATTGTATAAATTTACGCACTCTTTTACACACCAAAATCGACGCGGAAGTTTATCAAATTTGTGTAAAGTGCGTTCTATACAAATTTTGACAGTTCATTTATACACTTGATAAATTTAAGGGTGAAATACATAAAGCTTTGTTAACCTCGCCTGACATTTGCTACCTCAAAACTTTGCGTCGAAATTCAGAGGTATGCTACAAAGAACGCCCTGACGCTTCGTTTTTATACATTTGTTTTCGTTGTTTATTTCCTTGCATTCAGAGTGGTTTGGTTAATTTATTAATTTAATAAAGAAAAAATGAATTAATTATTATTTTCTCCAACTTTCTATTCTTTAATTAAAGCAAACTCATCAACATCTGATTGTCAAAGCAAGCTAAATTTGAGAGTTTGCCAAATTTTAACCTTGCTTCAACTTTGAGGTCTCCAATTTGCCATGCTTCGTTTAAATACGTATACTGAACTTTTCTGTCAATGTCATAGTTTGAGGTAAAGTCAAAATAAAGCTTTATGTAACTGACCCTTCACGTTCACACGGAACTGTATGAAGGGTCGAATACATAAAGCTTTGTTAACCTCGCCTGACATTTGCTACCTCAAAACTTTGCGTCGAACTTCAGAGGTATGCTACAATGAGCGCCTTGACGCTTCTCTTTTATGCATTTGTTTTCGTTATTTATTTCCTTGCATTCAGAGTGTTTTAGTTAATTTATTAATTTAATAGAGAAAAAATTAATTAATTATTATTTTCTCCAACATTTTATTCTTTAATTGAAGCAAAGTCATCAACATCTGATTGTCAAAGCAAGCAAAGCAAGCAAAATTTGAGAGTTTGCCAAATTTCAACCTCGCTTCAACTTTGAGGTCTCCAATTTGCCATGCTTCGTTTAAATACGTATACTGAACTTTTCTGTCAAAGTCAAAGTTTGAGGTAAAGCCAAAATAAAGTTTTATGTAACTGACGTACGTTTACACGCTTTATAAGGTGTTTATAAGCTTTGATGAGTCCCCCTAATGAAATTACAGCAAATGCAAACTCGACACCAGTGGCTGGATGCGCTTGTTTACAAAGTGAAAACTCTAAAGGGTCGAGTACATAAAGGGTCGAATACATAAAGCTTTGTTAACCTCGCCTGACATTTGCTACCTCAAAACTTTGCGTCCAACTTCAGAGGTATGCTACAATGAACGCCTTGACGCTTCTCTTTTATACATTTGTTTTCGTTATTTTTTTCTTTGCATTCGTAGTGTTTTAGTTAATTTAATAATTGAATAGAGAAAAAATGAATTAATTATTATTTTCTCCAACATTTTATTTCTTAATTGAAGCAAAGTCATCAACATCTGATTTTCAAAGCAAGCAAAGCAAGCAAATTTTGAGAGTTTGCCAAACTTCAACCTCGCTTCAACTTTGAGGTCTCCAATTTGCCATGCTTCGTTTAAATACGTATACTGAACTTTTCTGTCAAAGTCAAAGTTTGAGGTAAAGCCAAAATAAAGTTTTATGTAACTGACCCATAAAGCTTTGTTAACCTCGCCTGACATTTGCTACCTCAAAACTTTGCGTCCAACTTTAGAGGTATGTTACAACGAACGCCTTGACGCTTCTCTTTTATACATTTGTTTTCGTTATTTATTTCTTTGCATTCATAGTGTTTTGGTTAATTTATTAATTTAATAGAGAAAAAATTAATTAATTATTATTTCCTCCAACTTTTTATTCTTTAATTAAAGCAAATTCATCAACATCTGATTGTCAAAGCAAGCAAAGCAAGCAAAATTTGAGAGTTTGCCTAATTTTAACCTTGCTTCAACTTTGAGGTCTCCAATTTGCCATGCTTCGTTTAAATACGTATACTGAACATTTCTGTCAAAGTCAAAGTTTGAGGTAAAGTCAAAATAAAGCTTTATGTAACAGAGAAATAAAATGGAACTAATATTTAATAGATTAATTTGTAAAAATATTAATTAATTTTATACCAAAACAACAGCTGCTGTGCTCCAAAAAATGTCCCAATTCAATTACAAAAATATTTCGTCTTTTAGGTGGCGCGCCATTTTGCAATTTGACAATTTGTTTTGTTGTTTGTCAAAATTTGAAATTTGTACCCAATGTTGTGTGAAACGGAAATATATCTCGCTTTCACACAACATTGGGTTTGTCAAACTTTTGTTTTACACCAATGTTGTGTGAGACAGAAATATTTTCCATTTCACAAATCAAAAAACGGGTTAGAAAACGCAGTAGAAATCAAAAAACGGAGTAAAAAATATGCGCGCCCTCTAGTGAGACAAAAAAGGGTGGCTGCCCCTGCTAAAAATTAGTACTAAAATATTGTGACGAATTCGATGATTCCTTGATTATTTTCCCTGAGTTCGATCACTGTACGTTAAATAAAACACTCAGATTCTGCTTAATAAATAGTGCGCTTTATTCAGTACTAAAAACCGTAGTACAATATCGCGGGTTAATTCACTGTTCAGTACTTCACTGTACAACACTTCAAAATAAACTGATTGAATTGCGTTGTCTTTGCGCCGTTTATATACCCTAGCAAACAGCAGCTTCACAACCTAGAAATGTCTATACATTTCTGGTTTATTCGTGCAACAGTGTTCTCGAAGCGTTTATCTATCGTCATCTCCTCTTTGTGCCACATTCTCAAACACGCGAGCTGCCTCTCCCTCTCTCGCTCTCACGTCATGTATCTAAACAGCTGTAGTTGTGGTAGTGACGCTAGTGATAGAAATACGCTAGAGTTGGGAGATGAGCGATTCTTGAGAACATTCGCCACACTGCTCTCCCGATCAGACACATTTTCCGATCCAAACGTTGCTAGTCTCTCCAGGGGAACCACTTTCATTTTGTCCCTTGGCATTCCAACAGCCTGTATGCGGTAAACAACGTCGTTGATCCGTTTCACAACTCTGTACGGTCCTTCCCAGTTGCACTGAACTTTGGGAGACACACTTTTCCTCCGTTGTGGCCTGTTAAGGAATACTAAATCTCCTTCCAGGAACCCTTCCATTTCCATTGCTTTGTCGTACCTGGTTTTCATGTTTTTGCTTATAGTTCTGGTGAATGGACCTCCTTCATCCAAGGTAATCCTCTCAACCGGTGCATCTGAGTTGCACTGGCTCATTCGACCAGGACTCGTAGATCTCAGCACCTTTGCTCTGATGCACTCATCGCATTTGGCAATCCACTCCTTTACCGACTGACCGTAACCAACCCAATAAAATGTCTGCTTAATCCTCTCCAAGGTCTTCTTGACTCCTAGATGACCTCCACTTGGATCGTTATGCATTTCCCTGAGAACATCAGACATCCGCTTTCTTGGAACAACTATAAGTTCCGAGCGCATTGACCATCCTCACTCTCGCATATTCGATGCAAACAACCGGATACCATTCGTAAACTGTTCCATTGTGCCCAATATGACTTGGCAACTGGACTCGCCGCTGACATTTCTTTTCTTGCTGGTCGTTTGTTTCGCTCAAGCCCTCGGATCACACATGCCAGATCTGAATCTTCCTGTTGACTTCTCCGAATATTCTCAAGCAGGCATTTGTCTATCAAAGCCATTGGTTGAGGAGGTACCTTTGCCTTTCGAGTGTCCCTGTGCTTCACCTCTAATGAAACTCCTTTGGTGCAATACCCAATATTGTGTCCAAAAATCAGAGGTACTTCTTGGCCATTGTACGTCATAACTCTATTTCTCAGGTTCATGTAAATGTCTCTCACAGCCAAGAAGTCGACGCCAATGATGACTTCGTCCACAATATCTGCCACTAAGAAGTTGTGGTATGTAGTCACATTCCCAATCAAAACTTTGCACCGCACTTCTCCATAAACCAGCTTACTTTCGCCAGTTACGGTCCGCAACTTTGCATCCTGCAATGGTCTTACTCTCTTATGGACCAAGTCGCTTCTAATGATGGAATGAGATGCGCCAGTATCCACAGTGAGTAACCGCTCTTTTCCGTCCAAGAAACCTCTAACAGTAACATTACTTGCTTTCCCTCCGAACTGCGAGACAGAAACTACGGGGCATTCATCTTGCTCATCTCCTCCAGCGTTACCCTTACGTCCACCTGCATTGCCGAAGTCTCTGGAGCCGATGTTGCAATAACGCGCAAAATGGCCAGACTTTCCACACTTGAAACATTAAGTGACACCATCGCTTTTCTTTTGTGGTCCATTCAAGGCTTCCAGAACTTTGTTGATTTTTTCGACCAAGTCTGATGTCTCCTTTTTTCACATGGGGAACCTTGTTATCTGGTTTACATAAAATCGAGGCTGTCTCTTGTAATAAAGCGTGTGATACCGTCTCTGCGAATGTCCTTTTGGGGTTTGCATATGCGGCTCGCTTCGTGTCTACATCCATTATTCCATTTATGAATCTTTGGATCTTTACCCTCTCGATGTATTCCACGGGTGCATCTGCGTTCGCCAAATGAGCTAACCTCTCAATGTCCCATGCAAAATCCTGCAATGTCTCATTAGCCTTCTGGAAGCGATTCTGTAGCTCCATTTGAAATATCTGCCTCCTATGCTCGCTACCGTAACGTCTTTCAACGGCTCCCATCAACGCTTCATAGTTGTTTCTTTCAGCGTCCGGAATAGTCTGTAAGATTTCGGCTGCAGGTCCTTTCAAAGCCACAAATAAAGCAGCGACTTTGTCCTCAGCGCCCCAGTTGTTCACAGCTGCTGTCTTCTCAAATTGTAGCTTAAATACCTGGAAAGGAACAGAACCGTCAAAGGATGGGGTTTTTACCTTGGGTGTGCTTGTTGAAACAGATGGACGATTCAGCTGCAACTCTTGGATACGTCCTCTCAGCGCATTGACTTCAGCGTCCATTTTATCCTGCAGCTGTGCAATCTTTGCATCTTGTGCTTCCAGTTTTGAGGACACCAACACCTCCTGTGCTTCCAACTGCGAAGTAATAAATGACCGCTGTTCCTCCATTTGAGCGGAGATCTGTGATGACACCTGTTCCAGCCGAGATGTCATGCAAGTTTTCTGTTCTTCCAACTGAGATGCCATGTGTGTCTTCTGTTCCTCCAACTTTGATGCCATGCATGTCTCTTGTTCTTCCAACTGAGATGCCATGCAAGTTTTCTGTTCTTCAAACTTTGATGTTATATTGGTCGACATCTGAGCCAATACAGCCAACAGAGAGTTTGTGTCCACATTTGTTACTGAATCCGGAGTATCCTTTTGCTCTTCTATTTTCGTCGCTCCCTCTTCCGAAAGCTGAAAAACATAATCGTCAACGTTGATTCCTTCCGCTTCCATAGCCTCGCGTAGACGTGATTGTAGCTCTGGCTTATTGCCTCTTGTTACCATTCCACGTTTCTCCAACTCGTTTTTGAGTTGTTGGATCTTCAAGTCATTAAACTTTGCCATATCCTTGTTACCTTTACAATGTCCTTGTTATCCTTTTCAATGTCCGTGTTATCCTTTTCAATGTCCTTGTTATCCTTTTCAATGTCCTTGTTATCCTTTTCAATGTCCTTGTATTTATTTAACAATACCGCTTCTGACACCAATTGTTACGAATTCGATGATTCCTTGATTATTTTCCCTGAGTTCGATCACTGTACGTTAAATAAAACACTCAGATTCTGCTTAATAAATAGTGCGCTTTATTCAGTACTAAAAACCGTAGTACAATATCGCGGGTTAATTCACTGTTCAGTACTTCACTGTACAACACTTCAAAATAAACTGATTGAATTGCGTTGTCTTTGCGCCGTTTATATACCCTAGCAAACAGCAGCTTCACAACCTAGAAATGTCTACACATTTCTGGTTTATTCGTACAACAGTGTTCTCGAAGCGTTCATCTATCGTCATCTCCTCTTTGTGCCACATTCTCAAACACGAGAGCTGCCTCTCCCTCTCTCGCTCTCACGTCATGTATCTAAACAGCTGTAGTTGTGGTAGTGACGCTAGTGATAGAAATACGCTAGAGTTGGGAGATGAGCGATTCTTGAGAACATTCGCCACAATATTCTTTAGCTATTAGTTGCGTTCCAATTAAACCGCAACCCAGAACCGTATAAAATTTTGCAAGTAAATGCAACAACAACGTTGGAATCTTGCTATTTTTCTGGGTTGCTTTCAGACCCACAAGCAGTGATGTGCGCAAAGAGACTCTTTAGCTGCATTCTTCTGGAAGATATCGCTCCGGCTCACGCTCAAGTCTCACGGGAGCAGTCCGGTTCACTATAAGACTTCGCCAACAGATGTCGGTGCGCTTTCACGTAGATCCGGGGTATACACTTTATATGAAAATAAAAATACCCAAAGTATTTTCGTTTAATACCAAAATTCATTAAATCAATTTTAAATTTGCAATGGTTTTTTGATTTTTAAAAAATATATATGCACTCAAGATAGTAATACCTAAAAAAAATTAAAAAACGACACAACTTCTTAACATTGCAATGCGTTTACTATAAAATCCAAAAAACAACCCCATTTGAACACTGCGTTGATCCACGCAACATTATTCCGCGCCAGTGACATCTGTTACTGAAAAACACAGTATAACCAGTGTTTGCACTGAGGTGAAAGTTCTCCATGGAGGTGAATTTTTCAGAGTTGAAATCCATGGTAGGATGGAATTTCGCGGACGCATGGTTGCATTTCAGTAACAAAAAAAACTTTAGAAATATTTCAAGAAAAAAAATGAATTTAATGTATATATTCCATGAATTAATATAATATCATGAATTAACTGCACTAAAAGAAGTATAAAAAATGTATATTAAAGGCCATATTGTAAAATTTCGTACAAATGCATATTGATGATCGGCTCTTTATGAACGATGCTATTAAATAGTAGTTTTGCGCAAAAAAGCACCCCTGTTAGTTGAGGACATTGAGGTGAATTTGAAATTCTTAGAAATTTTCCAAAACAAAATAAAGAAAATATTTTGCTTGCAGTTTTATATTTATCTATACTATTTATTTAATAGTAATATACGATTATCTGGTAGCTTTAATGTCAAGGTACGGTGTTAATGAACTATGAGTCATCTTATATATAAAAACTAATGTGTTTTTATTTTAGGAGTGTCCAGTCTAAATATTAGCTGGAGAAGTTGAAATACTTTTTTAATATTTTGCTTCTCTGCAGAGATATTTGCAATCAAAGTTTCAAGTTTTCATGTGGTTGTTGTAATTTTATTAGACTGTCCCTAAAAACGTGCAAAAAAAGTCCCGCCGTGGCGGTAGCCACGGTTATGTCACACGTCCGGACTTGGGATGGCGTAGCCCAGGGTTATTTTTTATAAGCGCGGCCGAAGGC
The DNA here is from genome assembly GCA_964058755.1 of Campiglossa producta. Classification (NCBI taxonomy): domain Eukaryota; kingdom Metazoa; phylum Arthropoda; class Insecta; order Diptera; family Tephritidae; genus Campiglossa; species Campiglossa producta. The sequence continues at coordinate 55,773,504 of CAXKVI010000001.1, read as the reverse complement.
CGCCAACTCAGAAAAGTGTTTCGTACATAAATACCATGGATTGCGCCCCATTTTTGGTATTGGACCCGGGTCATTTTTCGGTTTTTTGACCATAACTTTTCACTAAAACAAAAAATTAAAAAAAGCGCTTCGGGATTCGTTATCCTGAGTCCAAAACCCGTCTTTTGAGCTATCTCCCATAATTTTAGCTAATATATTAGCAGTTGACCCCTAAAGGAAACTAATACCCTCTGCGTTTATGCTCCTTTTTGGGGAGGCTAAAATCAAATCTGTTATAAATGAAACAAATTAATATAAATTTTCATCATTTGCACAACTTTTTTTATTTCCATTTGATTTTCACCACGCGTGATAGGGTTGTGTTTAATCACTCAGGGCTGCATTTTGTTGAAGTATTTGTTAGATAGTGATTTTTTCTCTAATACTTCACGTTGACCTGCAAACTGGTTTTCCTTTCAGTTTAAAACGGTTAAAACAATTTAGGCATGTTCATAATCGATATAAAGTAGGTACTTAAGTTAGCGTCAACCCTTTGATACCCTTTCCAAGGGTCTATCTGACGCTAAATTTAGTACTTACTTTATTTCGTTCAGATTGTTGGACAGAGACAGATAAATATACAAGACTAAATGGGCTTGCTCAAGAACATCCTACAAATTATGACGGATAACACATAATAATCAAAAAACTAAATTTATAATAGAACTATTTTTTCTACACCTTTTTCACTCGTACTTCAAAAACCGTAAAAATACTTTAGATAAGGTTAAATGCATTTAAGAATAGTGAATGGTAGTCCAATACCCATACAATTATTTTCAGAATAGTCAATTGTATCTTAAAAACTGTAAAATATGCTTTAGAATAATCAACTGTACTCCAAAAACTATAAATTGTACTTCATAAACTGTAATTTGTACTCGAGACCGTAAATTAGACTTCAGAAGCTTAAAAATGTACTCCAAAATAATCAGTTCTACTTCAGAAACAACAAATTCCAATCCAGAAGATGTTTCTGAAGTACATTTGATTTTTCTGGAATACGTTTTACAGTTTCTCGAATACAATGGGCTTCTTCGTAGCAAATTTTGCGAATATTAACAAACATTTACGTTTTTTAAAGTACATTTTACACTCTAACCCACAATAAAATATACAGGCAGATTCTAAATAACTTCTTACTTTGGGGATTTTCTCCCTCTCATATAATTTGTGAGCGAAAATGTATGAAAAAGGTTCACTAGTGAAATTTATTTAGATTGGCACGATAAGCTTTTTGTCGAAAAATTCTCAAATTTCGAAATTTGTTTTGCGTAAAATTTTGCAAAAATCATTGGATCATGTGTTTCAATTTTGTGATATTGGAGTACTTCAATTGTAATACTTTCTAATACCTCAGCGGACCACCTTCAGCTTATTGAAAACCGATCATTGCTCATGCTTTATTGACCAAAATCACGACACGATCGCTCTGAAAATAGATACTCCAAGGAGTAACAACATTGGGGCATATTCATAGTCAAAATTAAGTAGGTACCTAAAGTTAGCTCTGGCTTTTTGACAAAATTTCGAATGGCCTATCTGTCAAAAAAGCTGAGACTAACTTTAAGTACCTACTTAATTTTGACTATGAATATGCCCCATTGGAATACATTGCAAAGTACTCTGAAAACAGAAACAACTGTAGCGTCTCGTTGTGACATTTAATTTTGACAGCTGACATAAATGCACGTAGACAAAGGCAACCTGTCTTATAACCGCGTTTTAACACGCGTTAACGCAGACTTAATCTAGTTTTATCTTTTTGGGTACGATGACATAATCAGCTGATTTTTCCTTGTATATTTTTTGGTTTTGTGCGTATTTGTCAAAGTTATAAATGTCAAGCAACGCAATAAAGCTGTATTTGTTTTCGACTGAATACTCCTATGCGTGAGAAAAAACGCTGTGCATTGGTTCTTGGTTGAGTTGTAAAATAGTAATTTCTTTTTTTTAGAAATATAACCTAATATATACATATATAGTTTTACTTAAAACGCAAAATCCTAAATTTGACTATTTCTCCTCTTTTAAAGTAATTTATTACCTCATAAAATTTGCAACACAACACCCTGAAATGGCTGAAAATAGTTGACTGCAACCCGAAGTTCTCTATGGAGGTGAATATAAGTACGTTTGTGTTAGTGAGTGCAACTACTGTCTATACTGTGCTGAAAAACTTGGCACATCAAAAGCAATTAAACGCAGCTACATCAAAAACCAATTCAACACAGCGTGAACCAGACTTCTATGTGGATTTATCTGGCTTAAGCTGTTATTGTTGCATTTGCATGTAAAAGTTTTTATCTATCTCCGGTTCACTACCAGAAGAATGCGGCTTTTGCTGTGCGTTTGGTTTTCTTTTGTAGTAGATTTTTTGACTGCCAACCCTTATTTGCTTGGTAGCACATACACACATCCATATGTATACACACGTCTCTACACAAACAACTCTGCTGCAGCAGATCCGTATGGTTCCGGTTAGATTATGGCCGAGATACGACCCAGCTATTTGGAACGCTATTATTGTCCACCAAAGAGCCCGCCAGTTTACAAAACGCAACTATTAGGGTTATACGAAATATTGTGACGCAGTAGGGCTGTAAATTTTTGAGGCGGATATTTTTCCTTCCAACGTGTAAATAGTGTGACGAATTCGATGATTCCTTGATTATTTTCCCTGAGTTCGATCACTGTACGTTAAATAAAACACTCCGATTCTGCTTAATAAGTAGTACGCTTTATTCAGTACTAAAAACCGTAGTACAATATCGCGGGTTAATTCACTGTTCAGTACTTCACTGTACAACACTTCAAAATAAACTGATTGATTTGCGTTGTCTTTGTCTAGCAGACAGCAGCTTCACAACCTAGAAATGTCTACACATTTCTGGTTTATTCGCGCAACCGTGTTCTCGAAACGTTTATCTATCGTCATCTCCTCTTTGTGCCACATTCGCAAACCTGTCTCTCGCTCTCACAGCTATAGTTGTGGTAGTGACGCTAGTGTTGTGGTAGTGACGCTAGTGATGGAAATACGCTAGAGTTGGGAGATGAGCGATTCTTGAGAACATTCGCCACACTGCCCTCCACCTAAGTCTGATCGTCCCGATCAGACACATTTCCCGATCCAAACGTTGCTAGCCTCTCCAGATGAACCACCTTCATTTTGTTTCGTGGTCTTCCAACAGTTTGTATGCGGTAGACAACATCATTTATCCGCTTTATTACTTTATATGCGTCTTCCCAGTTACATTGCAGTTTTGGGGACAAACTTTTCTTTCGTTGTGGGTTGTATAACAGCACTAAATCTCCTTCTTTAAAACCTTCCGAGTTGATGGCTTTGTCGTATCTGGCTTTCATCTTATCACTCATGATCTTCGTCCGTTGTCTTACAAGATCGTGTATTTCTCTCATTTCTTCTTCCAAGATGCTAGTGGATTTCCTGGCATTTATTCCTTCATCAGCATTTATCCCAAACTTCAAGTCAGCTGGCAACCGCAGATCATTCCCAAAAATTACTTTTGCCGGAGTCTGACCCGTTGTTTCATGTATTGCCGAGCGATATGCCATCAGGAACAAGGAGATGTGCGTATCCCAATCTTTCTGGAACTTATCCACTACTTTCCTCATGTGCTCTTCCAAGGTTCGATTGAAACGTTCCACCATGCCATCTGACTGAGGATGCAATGCAGTTGTTCGAGTTTTCCGAATACCCAATATCTTGCACATTTCTTGGAATACGACTGATTCGAAATTCCTGCCTTGGTCAGAATGTAACTCCATCGGTACACCAAACCTCGCTATCCAATTGTTAGTGAACACCTCTGCAATGGTTTCTGCCTCTTGATTTGGAATCGGGTAAACTTCTGGCCATTTGCTGAAATAGTCCATAACAACTAATACGTACTTGTTCCCGAGTTTGCTAGTAGGAAATGGACCAGCTACATCCATGGCAATCCTCTCAAACGGTGCACCTGTGTTGTACTGCTTCATCTGTCCATGACTTCTCGACTTCGGACCCTTTGCTTTGACGCACACCTCACAGTTGGCAATCCACTCCGCGATCGACTGCCGGCAACCAACCCAATAGAATCTCTGCTTGACTTTCTCCAACGTTTTCGTGACTCCGAGATGACCTCCACTTGGGCCATTATGTAGCTCATTCAAAACATCAGAGATTTTCTTTCTTGGGACAACTACCAGCTTCCGAGCGCATTGACCATCTTCGCTTTCCCATACTCTATGTAAGCAACCGGATACCAATATCAGACTGTTCCACTGTGCCCAATATGACTTGGCAACAGGACTCTCTGCTGACATCTCCTCTCTTGTTGGTCGTTCGTTTTGCTCGATTCCTTGCATCACACGTACCAGATCTGGGTCCTCTAGCTGATGCTTCCTTAGTTGATCCATGTTCCATTCGTCCGTAGATGTTATAGTCATTAGCCGCACATCTATAACATCTTCCTTGGCCTCAGCTTTCGAACAATGCTTGCATTCTAGGTTACATGGTCGCCGGGACATTGCATCAGCATTGCCGTGGTTGCTGCCTTTGCGATGCTCTATGGAAAAGTCATAACTTTGTAGTCGCTCTATCCACCGTGCCAATTGACCTTCTGGATTACGGAACTGCAAGAGCCATTTCAAGGCTGCATGGTCTGTCCTGACGTGAAATCGCTGTCCATAGAGATACTTGTGGAAATGCTTGATGCACTCCACCAATGCGAGTAGTTCTCTCCGTGTTACACAATAGTTCCTTTCGGGCTTCCCAATTGTGCGGCTATAGTACGCCACTACCTTCTCCTGCGCATCGACAATCTGTGACAAAACCCCTCCAATCGCGTAACCGCTCGCGTCTGTATCCAAAATAAATGTTGAGCCTGGGATTGGATACGCTAACATTGGGGCAGTGCACAGCCGTTCCTTCAAGGTTTGGAAAGCCACTTCATGTTCCTTCTTCCAATCAAATGACATATTCTTCCTGGTCAACTCATGAAGGCTACTGGCTACGCTGGCGAAATTCGGTACAAATCGACGATAATACGTGCACAGTCCGAGGAAACTTCGTCGCTCATGTAAATTTTTCGGTCTTGGCCAATCCTTTCCTGCTTCGATCTTCTCTTCAGCAGTGCAAATTCCCTCCGTAGTAACCTTGTGACCTAAGTAACTTACTTCCTTCTTGAACAATGCACACTTTTTGGGACTTAATTTCAGACCGGCGCCAGCTATCCTTTGGAAAACTTCCTCCAAGTTCTTAAGGTGTTCCTCAAAGCTTTTTCCCAGCACGATGATGTCATCCAGGTACACCAAACATGTTTTCCAATGCAGTCCTTTCAATACTTGATCCATGAGTCTCTCAAAAGTAGCTGGAGCGTTACATAGTCCAAAGGGCATTACCGTAAATTGCCACAGCCCCTCTCCAATGCTGAAGGCTGTCTTTTCCTTATCCTCATCTTTCACCTCTACTTGCCAATAGCCGCTTTTCAAGTCCAGTGTTGAGAACCATTTCGTACCAGATAGTGAGTCCAGAGAATCGTCAATTCTGGGTAATGGATAGCGGTCCTTTTTCGTTACGTCGTTCAACTTCCGGTAGTGCACACAGAACCGCATTTTTCCATCCTTTTTCTTCACTAGCACTACCGGTGAGCTCCATGGACTAGCTGATGGTTCGATCACGCCGCTGTCACTCATTTCTTGTATAATTTCTCTTACCACTTGGCGTTTGGCCAATGGAATACTTCGAGGAGCTTGGCGGATTGGTCTCGCGTCACCGGTATCAATGTGATGCTTCACTACATTGGTCCGACCTGGTTTGGAGCCATCCTTGTCAAATATGGTAGAGTACTTTAGTAGAAGTTGGTTTGCCTTATTCTGGTGGTCTTCTTCGAGCGCTTGCGTCCACGCCGTGATATTATCTGAGAGATTAATGTTGCTGGTAGAGACATTTCCCTGGAGCTGTTCACAGTTTATAATCACGCGAGAGAGGCAGAGGTAGCTCACGTGTTTGCGAATGTGGCAAAAAGAGGAGATGACGATAGACGCTTCGGGAACACTGTTGCACGAATAAGCCAGAAATGTGTAGACATTTCTAGGTTGTGAAGCTGCTGTCTGCTAGGGTATATAAACCGCGCAAAGACAACGCAAATCAATCAGTTTATTTTGAAGTGTTGTACAGTGAAGTACTGAACAGTAAATTAACCCGCGATATTGTACTACGGTTTTCAGTACTGAATAAAGCGTACTACTTATTAAACAGAATCGGAGTGTTTTATTTAACGTACAGTGATCGAACTCAGGGAAAATAATCAAGGAATCATCGAATTCGTTACAATTGGTGTCAGAAGCGGTATTGTTGAATAAAACAGGGACATTGTAAGGATAACAAGGACATTGCAAGGATAATAAGGACGTTGCAAGGATAACAAGGACATGACAAAGTTGAATGAATTGAAGATCCAGCAACTCCAAAACGAGTTGGAACGGCGGGGACTGACAACAACAGGCAATAAGTTTGAGCTACAATCACGTTTACGAGAGGTTATGGAAGCGGAAGGAATTAACCTTGAGGATTATGAGTTCCATATTTCGGAAGAGGTAACGTCTATAATAGAAGAGAAGAAGGATGCCCCAAATCCAGTAACAATCGTGGACACAAACATGATATTGGTCGTATTGAATCAGATCTGCACCCAACTGGAAGAATACAAGGTTTATATGTCATCTCAGCTGGAAGCACAAGATGCAAAAATTGCACAGCTGCAGGATAAAATAGACAATAAGTAAATGCGCTGAGAAGTCGGGCAGGAGTTGCAGCTAAGTCGTCCAACTGCTTCAAAAGGGATTCCGAAGGTAAAAGCCCCATCCTTTGATGGTTCTGTTCCTTTTCAGGTGTTCAAGCTACAATTTGAGAAGACTGCATCGGTGAATAGCTGGAGCGCTGAGGATAAAGTCGCTGCGCTCTTCTTAGCTTTGAAAGGACCGGCACCGGAAATGCTTCAAATTATTCCAGAAGGTGAAAGGAACAGCTATGAGGCATTGATGGGTGCAGTTGAGAGGCGTTACGGTGGCGAGCATAGGAGGCAGATATTTCAAATGGAGCTACAGAATCGCTTCCAGGAATTTGCATGGGACATTGAGAGGTTAGGTCATTTGGCGACCGCAGATGCCCCCGTGGAATACATCGAGAGGGTAAAGATCCAAAGATTCATAAATGGAATAATGGATGTAGACACGAAGCGAGCCGCATATGCAGACCCCAAAAGTACATTCGCAGAGACGGTATCACACGCTTTATTACAAGAGACAGCCTCGCTTTTATGTAAACCAGATAACAAGGTTCACCATGAGGAAGTAGAACGACCAGAGTGGGTGGACGCAAGCCTAGAAGCATTGAACGGAAAGCAACGGAAAAATGAAGCAGCCATTAAATGCTTCAAGTGCGGAAAATCTGGCCATATTGTGCGTCATTGCAACATCGGCTCCAGAGACTTCGGCAATGCAAGTGGACGTAAGGGTAACGCTGGAGAAGATTAGAAAGATGAATGCCCCATAGTTTCTGTGTCGCAGGTCGGAGGGAAAGCAAGTAATGTTACTGTTAGAGGTTTCTTGGACGGAAAAGAGCGGTTACTCACTGTGGATACTGGTGCATCTCATTCCATCATTCGAAGTGAATTGGTCCATAAGAGAGTGCGACCATTACAGGATGTGTTTTTGGATCTAGTCCGGAGCAACTAGATTTATGCAACCAACCTTTGCATGATGCACACTGTACTGAGTGTGATCGTCTTGTATATATTTTCTTCCGACAAACGCAGCAGAACCATTCTCTTGGGCCAGGATTTGGCTCAATGCCAGCCCGGATCAAGAGAATAAGGAGCAGCCGTGCTGCAAGGGGCTGTTCCGGGGATGACAATAGGTGAGGGAATCGTGACGCGTTAGACAGAGTCACTTCAAAATGTATTGCTCTTGGCCGAGTCATTATAAAAAAAAACAACCCGGGTCGTTTCGGTACGAAGGGTATTGTACAGGTACAAATACCGTTCTCGCAGAACCGGCATTACGTGAAACGAAACTTCAACTGGTACTTCCGTTGATGAGCTGTGCTCTAAACTAAATGGTTATCTGCCCTCTCTAGTCGAGTTCTTCACTGCCCGAACCTTGACATTGTCGCCAACAAAGTCTTCGGCGACCTTATTCACGACGTGGACAGCGCAGGTTAGCATGGAATTAGAAATTTATGTAGGTGATCATAAAATCTTAGGAGTGACTTTCGACACCATGCACACTTTCGCTGCCCATTCAGCTGCAATTGTCTCAAAATTACAGAGCCGCAACAAAATCCTCAAGTCACTAGCCGGCAGTACTTGGGGTAAAGAAAAAGAAACGTTGTTGGTAACGTACAAGGCAATTGGTCGGCCGATCCTGAACTATGCGTCGCCGATATGGTCGCCGGGGCTTGCAGACGTTCACTGGAATCAGCTTCAGGCCTGTCAAAACACCGCGCTCAGAACCGCTACGGGGTGCGTCCTTATGTCACCTATATCTCATATACATAATGAGGTGGAAATGCTTCCAGTTAGGGAGCATAATGAAATGCTAAACAAGCAGTACCTACTGAATTGCTGTAAACCACAGCATCCCGGTAGACAACTGCTTGAACTCATTCCGCCTCCTAGGACCATAAGGTCGCATCTACGTAAACATTTTGATGAGATCCGTCACTATATAACAACGCCGTTTGATCTACAGGTGCATAAACAGGCTTTGGGGCATATCCATACAACGTCTGTTGGCCATTACTCTGCGCTCTGTCCGCTTAACAATGTCTTACATGCCGCAACACCTGGCATTTCAGGAGTGTCATCTTCCTCGAGAGACAAGGGTCACTCTGGCTCAATTACGCTCTGGATATTGTAGTAGGTTAAACTCCTACATATCTAGACTGAACCCTGATGTGCCGAATGTATGTCCGGCATGCGGCTCGTCCCCCCACAATACCAATCACTTATTTTCTTGCTCATTTCAGCCCACTCTTCTAACACCCATCTCTCTTTGGTCCAACCCTATTGAAACTGCTAGTTTCCTTGGACTCCCGTTAGAAGATATTGATGACAATTAGTTTAAGGAAAAATACGCGTTGGGCAGGACTACACCTCGTTACAACAACAACAACAACCATTACAGGATGCAAAGTTGCGGACCGTAACTGGTGAAAGTAAGCTGGTCCATGGAGAAGTGGAGGTAAATAGTGTGGCGAATGTTATCAAGAATCGCTCATCTTCCAGCACAAGTGTATTTCCACCACTAGCGTCACTACCACAACTACAGTGGTTTACATACATGACGTGAGAGCGAGAGAGGCAGAGGTAGCTCACGTGTTTGCGAATGTGGCACAAAGAGGAGATGACGATAGATAAACGCTTCGAGAACACTGTTGCACGAATAAACCAGAAATGTGTAGACATTTCTAGGTTGTGAAGCTGCTGTCTGCTAGGGTATATAAACCGCGCAAAGACAACGCAAATCCATCAGTTTATTTTGAAGTGTTGTACAGTGAAGTACTGAACAGTAAATTAACCCGCGATATTGTACTACGGTTTTTAGTACTGATTAAAAGGGTACTACTTATTAAACAGAATCGGAGTATTTTATTTAACGTACAGTGATCGAACTCAGGGAAAATAATCAAGGAATCATCGAATTCGTCACAATAGCAATTCGACCGTAATCGAACATATTTCAGTGTACGACATACCTACAGTGCACGTTCACTAACGTGACCTAATTAAAATAAAAAAATATAAAACTAAGGAAGTTCACGTTAACAAAAGTGTTCACGTTTTGTTACGCTCAAAAGAGTAAGTAGGCTTCTCAGTACCTATTTACACATTTAAATTTACATCTTATTCTTGTTTTCGTTACATATTAACTAGCACTTAAGTCATATCACACAAAATGTTGGGCGCCATTGTTATGGAGCTGCCTGTGATGTTTTAGATATGGGTCTAACGATCCGTTTGCTATCGCATCTAACAATACCTTTTCGCTTATAGGAGTGACGTATCACGGAATTGTCTCTCCTATGGTTTCGTCCCAGTAATAAAAAGCCAAAACAGTAACAGCTTTACCGTCGCGTGGAGTTACATTTCTTTGGTAAAAAGGTATTTCTGCAAGCGGATCTAATACCGGCCCAATTGTACGACAAGCTATCTTTTTATATCAGACCTAACGTCAAATGAGGGGTTAAACTCATACGTCTTTCACAGCTTTTCAAATTAATTATCTCTGATTTAAAATTTCGTGAAAGTGGGGCTTAAACTATTTTAGCTCCATTTCTGTTGAGCTGACGAAGGGTACTATCTATAACAGCCCACCTTAAATAAGCGGGCTCAGCGTCAAATAGCTGTCAAAAATCCTCATGCCCATACAATTTGTATGAGACCAACACAAACAGCGCGGCGTCATCGCTGATCATAATAATCACAGCATCAAATTTGGCAAATTTGGCGAAAAATTGCAAATCTGGCGCTTTTTTCCATACAAATCTCATTTTCCAAATTTGGAATTCCATCATATTTGCCCACATTTCCGAACAATACAATCCACAGTTCCTCAAAATAGCAACCCTGACTGTGTTCCACATTTAGAAATGCCCAGCAAGAGCCTTAACGGGTAAATGACATGTGATAACTTATGCACTGTGCACAGCTGTAAATAACAATTTCAACTATATTTTTATAAGAAAATGGGCCAATTCTACCAGGAAAAGGCAGAAGCCTTCTTGACTCTTCTTTTATTATTAATCTACAGGTGTTTAAAACATGACGGTAGTATATTTTCTTTCGGTGGCTTTTTGCCCTGGTAGAAGATTTTTGCAGGGAAGGTGAAGTCAAATGGAAATTTGCCCGTGTAAACGGTGTCGAACTGGCTCATTTGAATTCGCCAAATTTGGTGCGGTGTAAATGTAATATAAAACTGTGCAGGTTCCACTTTCATCATAGTGTATCAATACAAGTGTGAACTGTAGCTTTGACAGAAATGTCAAAACACACTTCCACGTCAAATCACAAATGTCAAAACACACATCCATGTCAAAAATCTGGGTTGCTATTGTTGTTTTCGTTGCGATCGGGTTGTGTGCAACAGCGATTATCAATGAAACAGGGTTCTTGTTTGCACAAAAGTGTTGCTGTGTTGCCCAACTTTTTCACTCCAGTTTCTAGGGCAACTTTTAAGCGAATCTTTCAGTTTATACTTTATATCAAAGAAAAAAAAGACACAAAATAAAAAAACTTAAAACTAGTAAATTTTATTTATTTTACAGAAAAATTTTGAGGTAAGCATCTTCGAAATGAGAAATTAGACAGAAAATGAAAACGAACGTGTTTTTTGGAAACATGTATATACGATGTTTTTAGATAGATTTACTATCAAATACATATCTTAGCACAAAGAAGGCTTCAAACCCCAAAATTTGGTATTTGTTTCCTTTAGGGGTCAACTCCTAATAAATTAGCTAGAATTATGGAAGATAGCTCAAAATACGGAGTTTGGCCTCAGGATCACGAATCCGGAAGCGCTTTTTTAATATTTTGCTTCTCGGACCCGAATCAATTTTCGGGTTTTTGACCATTACTTTCCACAAACACAAAAAAATTAAAAAGCGCTTCCGGATTCGTGATCCTCGGGCCAAAACCCGTATTTTGAGCTACATATCTTTCATAATTCTAGCTAATTTATTAGGAGTTGACCCCTAAAGGAAACAAATACCAAAGTTTGGGGTTTGAAGCTAATTATTAGCAGTTGTTTGTTATTTGTTTAATAGAAAATAGTGAGCAGACTCGAAAGAGTTATTCTAACTAATTATTTTATATAATTCGCTGTTATTTATGTTAAAAAAATCAAATTTCTAAGTTTTAGCGAACTACTTTTTTATGCAACCTACTACTAATTTTTTATACCAAATCGAATGCAACTCGGCGCAAAATGATGCTCTTTTTCCAAAAAAAAACAACTCTGATGAACAGGTGTTAAACTCATTTTGGAATTTTGACGTCTATGCAGAAGAGTTTACACTTGTATTGGTACACTATGACTTTCATACAAAGTTTGTGGAACGTAAAGCGAAGCGAGCTTTTGGCAAATGCTCAAAGCCAAGGCGCGCATTGGTCAAAGTTTCATAAAGTTATATGTAATTGGGGCTTTACAAGTTGAAGTGAGAAATGGGGTAATGAAAGAAGAGAGAATTTAGAGCAATTTTGCGGAAAAAAACGCTACGCCCATTGTGAATCTATATTGATACACAATGGCTACGCCGAGCGCTCTTATTTAAGTGGGCCTGTAACGCAAAGCCAGGGCAGCGGAGACAGGATAGCACTCCGGGGGTGCTGCGCTAGCTCTAACCTTAGCGCCCCCAATTCTTCACCGCAGGGCCCTCCGTATCCAATTTACTATCGCGTCTTCCATTCCAAGAACAGAAAAATTGAAACTTAACTGATAACAGAGTGGGTATCTTCGATTGCCTCGAACATTTTTGAACTGTTTGCTTCGAAGGGATGCCTCCTCCTTGGGCACCAAACTCATTTAGTACAGTCTCCTTTGAGTGACCCGTGAGATACGCATGTTCAACTGAGGTATACAACTAAATTATTCAGTCTTTCAAACGATTTTAACCCTAGTTCGGCCGACGAGTCACCCGGGTGACTATTTCACATTTGAGGCACGAAAAGACCAATTTTTAATCAACTCAGTTAGCTTATTTTCCCTGACATCTAAGAATAATGAATTTCAAGTAGAAAAAATACAAAACAAAGTTTAAAGAATTTATTTATAGCCAAATATTAGATTTTCTTCAAGAAGATGTGCTTCTTATTATTGTAGAGACAGTCTTTTTAATGTTATTAAGAAGATTTTCTTTTTAATATTTTAAATGAAAAATAAAATGATATTGCCCTCACCGAGAATCGAACTTACAATTTTCGGAATGATAAACCCAGCTGTTAACCATCAGGCCAGCGCTCACTTTTGATTGCCAGCTTCTAATTACCGATATGTGTAGAGTTGTTAATGTTTCAAAGGAAAATCTCATAAATATATTTAAGAAGATTTCTTTTTAACATTTCTAATTAGGAAAAACAGAGAGAGAATCGAACTTACAATTTTTCGATTGCTAAACCCAGCTGCTAACCATCCGGCCATCGTATACTAATAATTGCCAGGGTCTAACTACACCTTTGTACTAAATGTATAGTTTTTTAATAAGAATTTCTTCTTAAAACCAAAAAGATTTCCCTACAGTTTTTTCTTCGTTTGCACCGTTGCGACTACCCTTTTGCCTAAAAGCTGATCATGAAGACAATCTTATTAATTTTACTAGGCATTTTTGGCTCTGTGTAGATTTCTCTTGTATTGCCTTTACCTTCTTATGTTGCCTTTTTATATTTCCTTCAAGCCATCTCACCGCACTCTTCCTTACATTGCCTTCCACACTTGCCATATTGCCTCCACCGCGAATCGAACTAACCACATATTAAATGCTGAACACAGGTGCTTACCATCGAGCCATCGGGTACTTCTGCTTCCCAGCGTATAATTGTTCTACATGATGTCTGCTAATGATGATGCAAGATTTCCCTTTGAAAATATCAACAAGACAAATCTTCTTGTTAGGAACCCTAAGATCACCTTATTAAAAAGAACCCTAAGAAATCATTTAGTTTTCTGCAAGGTTTCCCTTTGAAAACATTAATAAGTCAAATCTTCTTGTTAGGAACCCTAAGATCATCTTATTAAAATAAGAAGTTTTTTCTTTTTCATCTTTTTTTCATATTTTTAAGGAAATCTTGAAAAGATTTTCTTATTAATAACACATAGAAAAAGAAAACGAAAAGAAATAAGAAGAATTTACAGTTAATAATATCAATAAGAATTTCCTTATTAAACCAAATAGATTTGCGTATAGTTTTTTTTCGTTTCCGTCGTTTCGACTACCCCTCAGCCCAAAAACCGCTCATAAAGACAATCTTATTAATTTTATTAGGCATTTTTGGCTCTGTGTAGCCCCGATGTGAGATTGCTTCCCCGGTTACAAACTAATAGATCCGAATTGATAGTCCAACGTAGTCCTTGTCAAATCTGCTGAGCTGTGAGAAGAAACAAAACAAGCATTGTAGTTTGATTTTACCAACACAGATGTCCTAGGTTTACCATCCTCGCGCTTGTAAAACGCACAGAGTCCCTTTATGCAGATGCCCTTTACCTGGGTTTTCACACCCAGGACTCCTGAAAATGGGCGATATTGGAGGCGAATGTTGGAGGTTTATTTTACCAAAGATACGACCCATCAAACCTATTGGGGTACTGGGAGTCAAGTACACTGCCGTCCATAGCAAGAAGGCAGTATTACTGCAGTATTACTGCACGGCTAAAAAAATTAACCTAAATTTTAAACCCGCATAAAGTTTAATAAATTTTTCAAACTTTTTTGTACAATATTTCAAACCGTCCAAATACCTACAAAGATTTTCAATTTCTTTTGGTTTCGATTTAAAATCCAAACGAAAAAGCAGTCTAAATTTTTTATTTTTGGTTTGTTTGAATATAATGGATATTTGCCCACACAAACTTAATGTGCGGCATAGCTCAGCGGTAGAGCAGTCGGCTGTGACTCCTGAGCGTTTTCGTTCGAGTTCTGTCAGCTGCCACATTTTTATACCGAGTGTACACATAACGGTAGTTTGTAACGGCATAAAATAATCGAGATAGATATAGAGTTCCATATATGAAAGTTCTTAGGTTGAAAAGAGGAGTCCATTAAGACATGTCCGTCCGTCTGTCCGTCCATCCGTCCGTCTGTGTACACGATAACTTGAGTAAAAATTGAGATATTTGCATGAAATTTTGTATACAGGTTACCTTTTGGCCAAGGTAGGTTGCTATTGAAAATGGGCGAAATCGGATGATAAACACGCCCCCTTTTTCGATATCGAAAATTTAGAAAATCATACAAATTAACATAACTGGAATAAAAATTGAGGAATTTGCATGAAATTTGGTATACAGATTACTTTATGGCCAAGGTAGCTTGCTAGAGAAAATGGGCGAAATCGGATGATAACCCCACCCTCTTTTTCGATATCGAAAATTTCGAAGTTCACATAAACTGACATATCGGTAGCTGAAATTGATAAAATGATATAATTTCATAGGTGAATCTCTTATCATTCTATTATGATTTTCTGTTAAATTTTAAAAAGTGGGCGTGGTACCGCCCACTTTCAAGGGAGGCATTTTTGAAAATTCGACTGGTCGTAACTTTTAAACAAATTATGGTAGAACGATGAAATTTGGCACAAATCATACTAGTACCCCCCGTCCAACCACGGCTATTCTCGATATCGAAAATTTAGAAACTGATTACGGTAGAATCGTGAAATTCGGCACAAGGTATACTAGAGTTATAGGAAGTATACCTGTTGAAATTAAACGAAATCGCTTCCCAATCACGTCCACTTTCAATATGGAAAATTTCGAATATCACATAAATTGACATAATTCGGTAAAGTAAATAACTAAAATAGTATAATTATAGTATAATTTGATAGTTAAATTTGTAAGGAATTGTCTACTATTTACGAGTCTTAAAAGATGAGTTAATTTTGTTAAGTTATGTTCGTCTTCATAGTCCACAGTACGTAGAGAAAAACAAAATTTCATAAAAAATTTACTAGTCTGTAAAAAAATGTAAATAACTCCCGCCTCCTTAAAGTGCCAAAAAAATTTTTTGCCAATTGTTATTAATGGAATGCCCAACAACATCATACAAAAGCGCCATCTGACCACGATGGAGAAGTTAAAAATTGCGAATAATGTTTGCAAAAAAATTTTTTTTGCGAAAGTTAGAATCGTCGTTTGGTAGAAGATATCATCGGTTTGACCAATCGTGAGAAAATCATCAAAAAGTAAGGAATTTCGAAAAGTGGTGATAGCTATAACTTTGAAAATAATTCGAATTTCGAAAAACTGGCCCAACGTATTTTTTTCAATTTAAAACTTTGTCACAAATTGGGCGTAAGTATATTAGAAGTAAGAAATGTATTCAACTATAAGTAAGATTTTGAGGGCACACGAACAATGTACATATATGTTATACCGTAGTATAAATAAATATTAATTTTATAAACTAACTAATAAATTTATTGAGTTCGTTTTTCCCAAATTATAATATATATAGAAAATATATAACTTATAGGTACTACTATTGTTTCCATACACTGGGTATTTAATGTTCGGCTTACCCGAACTTAGACTTCCTTACTTGTTTTAGTTTTATTTTATTCTTAAAACTTTTCGGTCTAAAATTTAAACTTTTGGGTTTGCAAATTCAAATTTATTTTTGAAAGCTTATTCAAGATTGAATTTTGCCAACAACATTTATGTGTGCGATATAGCTCAGTGGTAGAGTAGACGGGTATGATGCGGGGAGTCTTGGTTCGAATTCCCGCCAACGGACAAAATATTTATTTTATCTTTAAAAAATTGTTAAAACATTTCCGGTTTATAATTGAAACCCGATTCATTTAGCCAATTTTCTTGAAAACTGGTCTAGATTGAATTTGAATCCAAATTTGGTTTGGTCATATATGTAGTCGAAAAAAGTTTAAAATTTAGGTTCAAATTTTTAACCATGTGCCTTCTTGCTGATAACAGCTATTGCGTTTACTACCTTCTTCCTTTGGACGGCAGTACAGTAACTGTGAGTTTTGAAATGCAGACTCTGATTTCATATAAACTGTTTGAGAACATTTCAAAACTCACCTGTACTGAGTCCAACTCTGGTTTTTTGGTCTATGAACTGCAGGTCCTCCAGGCGCCTGTTTGTGTCGTCAACCAGATCCTGTTCCTCAACGTCCTCATGAAGGAACCATCGAATTTTTCCCCTTGGCGCGTTGCACTCCGAGTTTTAGGGTAAACCCAACTTTTTCCGGATGCGTAATACTGTGATAGTTTTTAAGGACCACGTAATAAACGCTTGGCGCCATCCCCAACGTCGATAATGTCATCTATAACTTAGCAAAGTCTTGTGCAAAAAATGCAACTCTGCGTCTACATGAATTCCCGTTAAAATTACTACCCCAAAAAGTCAATGAGTATTTGTATTAACTGTCACACACACATAGGTAGACGCTCGAAATCCGCTCACATGTGCAATAGGGCGCTCACCATTGACTGCACATTATCACCACCCACCCACTACAGTGGCTGCAAAGACAACTTTCACCAACGAAGGAAATACGATAGCACCAAAGTAATGAGTGATACTCACAATTTTTCGATGTCACTTCGAGTTGAGCCGAGTGCGTGTGCGGAGCAGTGGAGCAGTGCCGCGCGGACATTAACCAAAAGTAAATTTCTATACATATAAAAAGTGGATACAATTTATATACAGAAAGAAAAAACAGATAAAAAGTTATAAGTTTGCAGCAAACTTGTGAGTTTCTTTGAGAAAGAACAAAAATAAATTAATAAAATGCAGATTTTGTATAATAAAGGCAGAGGAAAAATGTTAAATTTAATTTGGAGCTGAGTTTTTGCTTACCAACATATACACACACATGCATACATATGTATGTATATGTATGTATGTACATGTTAAAATTTTCATTTAACAAAGTTTGTATAAGCTAAATGGCGAATATGCTGATAAAAGTGAAATGCCGATAAACGAAAAAGTGTAACAAAAAATGCGAAAAAATCTGATCAATTTGGGTTAAGTAAATTTTCTTTTTGCCAATTTGTATGAAATGAAAAAATCGGGAATGGCCGATAACTGCTCGAGTATAATGATAAGTATCCTGTTCTACATTTAAATTATCCTGAGTGTGTGCCATTTTTATGCTGCACTCCCTAATTATTGGATGTTGAGCTCATGCTCTCCCACCATGGCGCTCATGCACAGAGTTGCATTTGTCAAAAGGGAGATATATTTTATTATACTGAAATTACTAAATCCTGCAAGTACACACGAGTGTAATGCAGTGCTTATGGTAGGTATATACTCTATTTCGCTCGCACATTGCAGATGAAAATATGAAAGGGAAAAAATAGTAGTAGAGAAAGGGTTTGGGAAATGAGTTTATGAAATAATAAAGGCATATTCAGTAATTAGTTATTAAATAATTTTTTTGTTTTTGTAAATTGGAAAGTAGCACGCTAGACGGCACATTTAAAGAGCGTGACATTAGTTTAGACAAATCTATATGTGTGTAGATACATACATAAATTGCATGCTATCGGACGCGTCGCCTGAATTTTGTGTTCACACTTTCGGAAATCGTTATCAGAGGCATGAAGGGGAGGGATAGGAGAGTGGAAATTGCCAAAATTAAATGTGAAATGCTCTCGCAAAACATCTCGTGCTGATACAAAATCGGTATACGAAACATAAGAAAAAGCTGCGCACTCCTACTTGGACGAATTCCTTCACTTCAGACAGAGTAAAACTCTAAATTCCTTTAGCCTAAAAAAAATAGAGAAAAAAAAAACACAAAAAAAAGTTTTGAATACCGTTACTGAGTTGTGATCCGAAGCCGAAACAACAGATTTTGCTGCTGGATGGGTGTATGTGATTTTTAGAACTAGGCACTTTTTAATCAAAACAAGTGTGAAAATAGCGAAAACACGGTTTTATAATCGAAAACTCGTTTTTAATAACTGCAGTAACTCGGCTATTAAATAAACGACTTGCAACACAGCTTAGTGGTTCAGCCGGGAAATACATATATAGTTTTCAGATTATTGTGATACAGTCTTATAAAGAAATGTTAAAATATGAACGATTCATTACTACATCGAATGAAGTTGGTCTTAGCTGTGATTTTGTACAAAAATATAGCACTTCTTTGGCTAAATAAAGAAAAAATCACTTCAATCGACAAAATTTTAAAACAAATATAACCCAGCAAATATTATATTTACAAATGTTAGCTTTGCAACTTTGGATAGACAAAAGATTTTATGCTACCGCGTGCTTCACCTTCTAACTATAATAAAATGAAAATTTAGAACAGTTTCTATCGATTCCAGAAAAATACTTAGCCCATATTTGCCCTCCTTCTTTTAATGGCGAAAATTCACTTCAAATTTTCATAAAAGTAACATGATACGTAATATTTTTTAAGAAGAAAATATTTGATGCTGCAATACTATTGGAATGCTTTAAGAGGAAGCTAAGGAAGTTCGAAATAATTTCTACAGAAAGTACCGGTTTATGTTTTCTAGGAAAATTTATAGGATTTCTATCAATACAGATGTTCTTATTTGATATCTGGAAAGTTCTGACCAAGAAATAGTCTATGGAGTTGGATTCTGTTGTCAAGGATATGCTAACTGATAAAACATTTTCGTAATATTTTTTTCTACATTATCAATATTGATAAGTAATCGAAAATATTTATATCAAGTGTTTTGACTTTTGCGTCAAAAGTAGTATTTATTAACTAGCTCACATTCGAATGATCTAGGACTAACAAAAGGTCTATGGAACTGAATACTGTTGTCCTGACTTTAACTCTTGCTTTTTTGACCTGAAATTGAAAATTTGCATTTATGTATATATTTTTTTATGAGTACAATTTTTGAAATTTTTCCTTACTGGCTCAGATGTGACATGTGTGCAAAATTTCAAAGACCTAGCAGCGCTTCTTCTATTTTTTTCCAAAACCACTGTGCAACGTAGTTATAGACGGTGAAACACCTGCTCTATTGCGAATGATTATTTAAATATACCAAGGAAATATTTTGACAGATTACATTAACGCAGACTACGAGTATGATGACTTTGACAGTTGAAATGTTTACAGTGCTATGAAATATGTATATGTAGGGAAATATTTAGTAATAAATTGCTTTTTCACGCTTGCTTACAATGAAACGCGGCTACTGTGATTGTGAGTAAAAAAGGTCCTTGAAGCATACTTTTTGGTATAGAAAAACTACAATTCCCATTTTTTTGCACATCTCTATTAAGTGTGTTACAAAAGGAGAAAATAAATAGCAATACGAAAAACATGAAATACAGTTAAGTTTAAATAAAATAAAAGCTAACGTCAAAAGTGTGTAAAGCAATGAGATAATTAACCACCGAATTACAACGAGTTTTTTCTACAATCAGAAATACTATTCCATCATCAGCATCGTCATCATCACTGGCAGTCCTTTACAAGAACAAAAACAACATCGTTAATTGCCGACGTCGAGGTCATCGTCATAGTCAACGCAAAAAGTCCAACACTTGCCAACGAACCCCATATATACAGCAGCAACAACAACAACAACAACAACATCAACAATAACAAAAACCGTAACACACACCACTCACCACCCATTACACACTTCGAGTCGGAACAGCAATAGACGCTGTAACATTTTTTCAGCCAGGATACGTCACCTGCGTACATACATACATGTATACACGCACATAGATAAAGCGCCAACCGGCGTAATTTGATACCGACGAGCCTCAACAAAAACTATTTGTATCCATTGTGCGCTAGTTTTATACAGCAGAGTTGAGCCTAATATTGTAGAGAGCTTTAAAAAAAAAACAGGCGCCTTGAAGCTTAGGTGCTCCAACGACCCTATTTCCCGCAACGCACAGTGTGGGTGCCAACAAGTTAGCTTAGCCATTCATACGCCATCGGTGACACATACGTATGCCCAAACATATGTGAGTGTGTGTGTGCAGTTGCAACGGTATTCGTTACACATGTCGTCATTACACCAAATGCATCTCCATTTTCGTCGTCGTCGTTGATATACATACATATGATTGCACTCGTGTGTCAGTGTGTTTGTGTGAACGTACGTAATCGTTTTCGTAGTCGTCGTCATTGTGTCATCGTGCCATCGAAATTGTTCCGGTCGTAGACTTTATTTGTAGTCGTTGGTCCATTCACTGCCGGAAATGCGTTGCAGCATCAACGGAAATTAAACAAATCAAAGCCAAAGTTAAAAAGTGGCTTTGTGAAAGAAGCAGCTAAAAAAAGCATCCGAAGTCATAAGAGAAGTGCATACATAGTAAATTACTTCGTTGGATCGCACGTCACTTGAATCTTTGTACAACATTTTTGATTTTTATACCGGAAGTCTTTGACACGCTGTTTCATTTATTCGGCATTGATACCATGGTCGATTCTACGCTGCGGAAGGCATGTCACTGTTGCATCAAGTGAGCAGGTAATAATCTCTCCTTATTTCAAACGATGAATAGCTAAAATGTAGTGTTTCAAATTTCTTTACATTAAATACATATCTACGGAAAAGCCTTCCTTGAGTGGAGAGTCACCGTTAGCAATTTTTTGTCCGCCCAATAGACGCCATGCCACTTACTTTTGGAAATGCAATTAAAAATGTTTTTTTTTTTTTCGTTATTCATGCGCTCCGTGGTATTAAACCTAAATAAAAACTAAAAGGTGTGAGTACCAAGTACTCTTGAAGTTTGATAAATGTATTCTACACATACAAGTTGTTGAACTTTCACCACCAAAGTTGACTTAATATATTACGGTGTTTCCATTCTTTTTCTTTCTTTTTTTGACATTTCTTTGTAAGAGTCGTAAATGATTCATAGACAAGAGTCCTGTATGACTCATGTGTATATGAGTCGTATATGACTCATGTAAGAGCCGTATATGAGTGTCGTAGATGACTCCTTTTCTTTTATCCGTTCGATGTCCTATCTTTCCTTTTCAAGAAAAGAAAAGAAAATAATAGACAACAAAAGAAGGAAAAAGAAAAGAAAATATAAAAAAGAAAATAAGAATAGGGAAGGGAGCACAGGAAAGAAAAGGGCAGAGAAAGGAAGGAATTCTTTTCCTATTTTTTCTTTTCGTTTCTTTTCTTTTCGTTTTCTTTTTTTTTCTTTTATTTTCTTTTCTTTTCTTTTCTTTTCTTTTCTTTTCTTTTCTTTTCTTTTCTTTTCTTTTCTTTTCTTTTCTTTTCTTTTCTTTTCTTTTCTTTTCTTTTCTTTTCTTTTCTTTTCTTTTCTTTTCTTTTCTTTTCTTTTCTTTTCTTGCCTTTCTTTTCCTTCACTTTCATATCCTTTATTTTCTTTATCTTTTTCCTTCCCTATATTTTCCTTTACTTCACTTTACGAAAATCTGAGAACCAAATTCTCACAGATTATTACGCTTTTGCTTTGCCTCTCAAACAATGAAGTTGTTGCTGCTCTTCTACTGGTTGAGCGAACGGGCATTTTTTCTAAATTTACTTTTTGATTTACATACATCCCTCAGCACAACATCTGACGAGTGATTAAACAACAGGCCGGATTTCCATTTTTCCTTCGATGCAGTATTTTAATGAAATTTGGTTGTTTAGACCGTCATACAAACCGGAAATATTTCCTTGCCAATTGTTTGTGGGTGCAAATTTGTCCAACTAAATAATTAAGCGAAGCTTATTTCGTGCAATAGATGTTAATAGGCCGAAAAAGCTTGAAAGAGTCAAGGTTTGATTATTAGAAAGAAAAAAAAAATATATTTCTTGAAATTATGTTTTTATCGTATGGTTATATATCGTCGCTCCCAACGAAGACTAACATTGTTGATTTTTTACGTGGAAGACTAGCACGGTTCGTTCTCTGCGTCGAAGACTAACACGCTTCAGTTCTCTGCGTCGAAGACTAACACACTTTGCATAGAACTGATCCGTGTTAGTTTTCCACGCTAACAGAACCGTGCTAGTCTTCGTTGAGAGCGACGATATATAGCCGAAACATTGTACGATGTACTTTTGGATTTTGAAATATCTTCCTGCTGGGCTCGCTGTCTTCCCGTTCAACGGTGAGATGTTTCTACCACTTTTTCTATACCAGATTTCCGCAGATCTTAAAATCTCTCCGCTTTATTTAGATGAATTCGATAATTTTTTTCATATTTCACGAATCAAAGTTACATTAGCATCATTTTGAACAGTTTTAGGTAACAAAAATGCATCGCGAACTTCACATATTTGATCAACCTTAAAAGATTTCCATTTTCACATACATAATTTATTAACCCTTTTGATCTCTACTTTTTATGATTCTCACACTTTTGAGCTTATTACTTGGAAAATAAACAAGGATATTTTTTTTTACGTTGTTTGCCCGTTACAGCTAAAATGAAAGGTCTTTTTCCATCAATAGTAATTTTTACTTTATGTGCATGTGCGCATTTACACATGTGTATAATATAGAAATTTGTGAGCCAATGTTGTTGATGTAATTTTTCTTGTAATTTCTATACTCATTTTTTCGCTTCAACCTTTTTTTGTGGTTTGTTGTCACTATTTTTATCGAGCTTTCTAATCAGAAGGGAAATATGAGGAGCAGAGGAGTATGTGTAAATTTTCACTGGTGATGTTTGGTCATAGTCACAGTGTGGGCCATTTGTAGGCGTAGGCATTCGAACCGATGAATGGAGTGTTTTGCAAGCAAAGGGGAGACGAAGTACGAAAATGACCAGGCGTGAGTATATGTATTAGGGCACATATGCATTTACAAATATGACAAAATGACAAGGGGTAAAACTTGCAGGGCACCGTGGCCTATTTTCTCTAATTTGTGACAAAAATTCTAAAAGTTCAAGAACTAACCAACGGCAACAGTAAGTATTTCCTTGAAAAAATGTGATTGGACTAGCATGTGTTCGCGATGATTCGCAAAAGACCGAACTGTTCACATGTCCTATGAAGAGATCAATTGTACCCAGTAAACCCATTAAGTCAGTAGTCGAGATCCCGGCATCGAATCCCCAATACCGGGATGATGGGATTTTCAAATGGCAATCAGGGGGTTACGGGATTATTTCAGATACCGTCAAAAAATGTCCGGAGAGGTATCAAAAGACGCGTTTTGCCCTCGGTATGCATAATTCAAAAGCGAAGACGGGATATTTGATTTCTGTCAAAAGATTTTTTACCTAAGAAAGGTGTTCCGCACATAAATACCATGGGTCACGACACAATTTTGGAATCAATTTTGCAAATAACTTTTTACTAAAAAAAACTTTAATTTCCGCTATAACTATACTGTCCCGACACCTAATTTTGACCATTATGCTTTAAAAACTATCCCGACAAAGTTTTATGCAATTCGGGCCACGCAACCCGTGCCGACTTCCAGTTGAAGTTATTAGTTAAATCTTCCCGTATTTCACTACGTTTTGCAAAATTAATTATTTACGTACACGTTTTACTTATATTACTGTATCCTTACATTTTAAAGGCTGATTTCAGCTTTCAACTCAATGGGGCATATTCATAGTCAAAGTTAAGTAGGTACTTAAAGTTATTCTGGACAGGATATACCCCTATGGGTATCAAATGAAAAATTTTAATGAGAGTCTGAAGTTAGTGTAAGTAGTATTTCGATATCTCAATCAGTTTCGGATGTATCAGCCAAAACACGAATAAAGTTTACCTAAACCTTTCTTACTTGAATAACTAAATATTACTCATACGCCATGTATGATCTGTAAAAAGTTCACTATACATAATTGCAAAGTTTCGAGATATACAAAATAATTTTTGCTAGAAAACACATTGTTACGCAATCTACTGGAAAACTTTTGAAATTTTAATGTTTTTTTCGTTTTGGTTTCCAAATATCTTACTATTGAAAACCTCAAGTAAGTAGCTTCACATTTTTTTCGATGGTTTCCCAACAAACCTTTACTTACAGGATTAAACTAGTTTCCTGCGCAGACGAGCGCTCTTGCCGTCTGTACACACTCGCCATAGCTTCGGTGGGGGAGCTGTGGCCCGGGGCTAAGCTGGATGCCGTCAGTTTGGAAGAAATTCCAAATAGACCGAGAGCTTGGGCCTGGGTCCCAGACAAGCTGGCGGAGCCTGGCGAGATTCTGGGCACCATCGCGCAAAGCAACCCGGGACTACCTCCAAGCGATTGGAGGATAGTCCGCGTGGGCGAGACAAGGGAGAAGCAACGCTATGTCGGTTTCGTCATTAGCGAGGCGTCTCTCCCTTGGCTTGCTAAATGTGATGGAGTGTTAAGCTACGGCTTCGACTCCATCACGTTGAAAGTCAAGCGGGATGGTACCCAGAGAGAGGAGCCGGAGGAGATGGAGACGAGGCCCGAGCTTCAGAGTGATGTGATGGCAGGAAACACCTTGAGTGCACCTGTTACGCTTGACTCTGAGGCAGCAGCTACCTCCATCGAGTCGGCTCCGATGAATTTGAGTGTACCCACCTCCACCGCAGCAAATCTCACGACCCCATGCAACACCTCGAGTGTACATGACTCTAAGGCAGCCTCCGCTGCGCTAATCTTACGCCTCTGTAAAACATCGGAGGCGGTCGTTCTAGTCCAAGAGCCATGGGTCGTCGGTACCAGGGTCTGTGGGCTGAATACCGATGAGTACCAGCTGGTGACGCCACCTGCAAAAGGTAGACTCAGATCATGTATTCTTATCAGAAAAACTCTTTCTTATTTTACGTTAGATCTCAAGTTTTGAAATAAGGGGCTTCTCAAACCTCCAGCGTTGTTTCTCAAAACGAAAACCAACTGAAAAGAGAATGATAGCGTTTTCAACAAAAAAGGCATTTTTTTATATGAAAAAGCGCTGTTTCTCAAGTTGAGAAAGGGAAAGTTCTACCAATACCAAAAAAAAAAAATTATAAATCATGATTTTTATAATTGAAAACGCTATGAATCAGTTGACATAAAATTTTATTTACATAAATTTTAGTCAGGCTCAAGTGGCCGCAAAGGCACACTTGAGCCAGTTTTGAAAGGCCCGTTGTGATACCACCAACATTAGGAAAGTCAGTCCCGGGACCCGGCCGTATGGAGAATCCCTTAGTTTTTGGGACTCTCCACATGGCATAATCCCGGGACTGACACTCCTAAACCGACACGGTCACTCCTCCTCGAACCACTTAGATGACTTTATGAAGGCCATCAAGTCCTTTATGTCCAGCTCCGCGATCTGGCTTAGGCTATCCAGGAAGGGAACTCCCAAAAACCGCGTTTTCGCGACGCTTAAAGCCGGGCAGTTGCAGATGAGGTGCTCCACCGTCTCCTTCTCCTCATCGTCTTTGCAACTCCTCCAGCATCGTCGGTAGGGCACATCTAGTCTTTCTGCGTGCCTACCAATCAGGCAGTGCCCGGTTAAAACACCTATTAATGTGGAGCCTTCTTTCCTTCTTAGAGAGTAAATGACTCTAGATCTTTTGTGATCCCATTTTGGGCAGGTTTGTTTGGATATCCGGCACCCTGGGGATTGTTGCCATCTTTCGTTGGCTTGACGGAGTGTGTACAGCATTAGCTTGCATGTGGCAAACGGCATACCTAAGGGCTCTTTATCCCGAAGAACCTGCTTGGTCGTACCCTGCCTGGCAAGTTCGTCTGCCTTGCAGTTTCCCTCAATATCCCTGTGTTCCGGGAGCCATGTGAGGTTCACGCGGTTCTACAAAGGTATTAACAAATTTCGTTCTCAAGTGGTTTTCCTGTTGAGAAATAATGCTTGAGGTTTGAGAAGCCCCTTAGTTCTTAACTTGAGATCTAACGTAACTCAACCCCAATAGTTTGCTGGGAAAGAGAAAAAATCACAATTTTCTGTAGTTTAAATAAAAATTCGTGTACGAAAAAAGGTTGCACAAAAATCAACAAAAAAATTCTACAAACAACAGGAATGTTGTAAAAAAGTAACGAACAGCTTGAAAAAGAGAGAGACCCAGAGTAGTACCTATTAGCGGAATGACATAAGAATTTTTCATCACAAATCGATCGATTAAGATTTTCATAGTTTTATGGATTATTTGCTTTCAAACCAATTTGCAGTCAAACTCACTCACCATTTTAATGCATAGCTTCAGTTTACTGTCTCCCATCCGGCGCGCTGTAGAGCGGTGAGAGCGTATATTTCCCGGTGGCATAGTTTTTTATTGACTCTCGCTCAGTAAATATGTACTTCAACCAGTTTTTAAAGCTGCCACTTCGGGGTTGTACGCAAACGCTCTCCCAGTCTGCAAGCAAATTCACCAACGCTGCGTTGGGGTGTTTATTTTTTGTTTTTGTTGCTTTCTTCATTGATGAATTTTAGTTATTCAAATTTTTGTGTGTGCCCGTAGTAAAATTCAGGGTTGCCATTATGCACTTTCATGCAGATATATTTGTGTATGTATTCCTGTTGTGTTTAATTAGGATACATAGCCCATAGCAAAATGCACACAATGCGATTTCAACTGAGCGATGCTTGTTATTCCTTCGAAACTTGGATATATTAAGAAATTATGGCTTTTAATTTAATTTGATAAAGAAATTGAATTCCACAGAAAGAAGGTTTTGGCATAAAACGGTTTAAGCTAATTTCCCAATCGTTTTTGATTAGTTATTTCAGTTAAGTGACCGCCAAACCCTATAGGAGAGCCTCACATATACAAGGTAGAGACCAGGATTTTTCGCCAAATTTTGACAGTCTATTCTTTGGATACATAAGTCCCCTCGATGTAGAGTATATTACTTCCACTAGCTGGCGCTGTACTTGCTATATCGTTACCTTAATTCACAAAGGCCCTAACTGACATAAAAAAAAATGTTTGCAGGAGAAGCAAAAAATAAAAACTTGTTTACATTGGACGCATGTAAATTTAGCTTTGTAAATTTGGAATATCTCCGTTATTACTGCTAGTAACTCCTTAAAATTTGTAGTGAGTGTGTATTTTACTACATTTATCATACGTAAATATGTGAAAAGTCATTTTCGAAAAATGTGTCAATTAGGGCCGTTGTGAATTATGTATTTGCAAAATCTACATATATTAATGATCCGATTCTGCTGGTTTCTGATATGTATTAAAAAAAGTCTGTTAACGAAAATGAAACTAGCTAGGTGTCGCTTTAGTCGAGATATTCTGAAAATCTGTATTCATGGTCTATTTCCGCAGAAAAAGTCCAGGCCATATATGAGGTTTGAGTATGCCAAGACCGCACAGAGAAAAATATATTATAACATTAAACGAACTAAACTTGTATATTTGTACATTTGTATATTTGTATATCCAAACTATCTCGGGAACCGCTTGAGCGATTTGGATGAAATTTGGCATATAGATAGTATGATTGATTCTAAGACTATTCACTTGGGGATTGCCACTTGGGGGTGTACAGGGTTGCCACCTATCTAATTTTGTTTAAATTATGGAGTTAAATATGCCAATATGGGTATCATATGAACGGTATTTTCGCCGACATACCAACTAAAATATTTTTAAGTAGGGTAGCCGCCCAGGGTTACAATTTAACCGTATTGTATTTGTATTGTATATTTTCGGGATCATATTTGGATTATTTTAGGATCATTTTGAGATCATTTAGGGGTCACTTTGGAATAATTTTGGGCTATTTTGAGATCACTTTGGGCTCAATTTTGGATTAATTTGGGACAATTTTGGGGTAATTTTTGGATCACTTTAGAGTCATTTTGGGATCATTTTTGGATCATTTTGGGATCATTTTTGTATCATTTTGGTAAAATTTTTGGGTCATTTTGGGAACCTTTGAGGACTATTTTGGGAGCATTTTTGGATACTTTTGGGATCATTTTAGGGTACATTTAAGGGTGCTTTGGGGTCATTTGGGAATCAATTTGGGTCATTTTGGGATCATTTATGGGTAATTTTGGGGTAATTTTGGAATCATTTTCGGATAATTTTTGGGTCGTTTTGGATTCAATTTCGTACCATTTTGGGAACATTTAAGGGTCTTTTTGGGATCATTTTAGGATTATTTTGGGATTATTTTTGGGATTATTTTTGGGTCATTTTGGGTAAGTAAAGTTAGCGCTAAATTGATAGCACCGAGCTAGCTCGTTCACTCAGGTACCTTTTATTAAATCTAGAAAAATATTTCCTTCATCTAAAATTAGTAAATAATTTGAGAAATTGTTGCAAGAAAAAACTTTCTAAGTTCAAAATCATTACTCGATTTTCTTATAAATGACTTGTTTTTAGCAATGCGAAATACTTCCTCCTAGTATTTGCATGAAGCATGACTTGACTTAAGGACTCCAAACTCTCATCCACCATTCATACTGCAGCGGTAACATGTTATGGTATTAATCGACGGCAATCAATTAATATAATAATAGTGAATATAAAATGTCGTAAAAGTCTCTTTGTGATTGAAATGTCATAGTGTTGGTTTTTTTTTAAATTGTTAAACGTAAATTATGTAAGTGAAATATTTGTCAATGTTTGGAAAAGATTGTTAAATGTTAATCCAATAATTGTTTATATGTTCTGTCCAATAAACCAGGCTCCCTGAGGAAGGTGCAAAACTGCACCGAAACATGTAGGAGAAAAAAGGCAAATCATCTGTTTTTACTTTAAAATAAATCGGCCGAAAAGCTCCAAATATTTACCCCAATTATGTGAAATATTGGCCCAACCATAATTAACTAAATGGTATTAATCGTCTACCCCAATTGGGCAGTGCCTAGTCAGAACGTAATGAATTTCGAAGATCGGCAGCAATCCAACCTGGACCAAGAAGTAATATAAGCCCAACGTTTTTTAAATGGCTCCGCCCCAGGTTCAGATCAGCGTGACAGTTGATCGGGTATTACTATCGCCCTAACTCCATATTATGCTTATTCTGCAAAGAGAGGCCAACTGGTCCACTACCCCAAATGGATGCCTTACCCGTCCTTCAAAGACCTAACTAAGCAGACAGTACTAGCGCATTTACGTATATGAAGACAGGCATCTTTTACCTTCCCGTGGGGCCGACAGCAATTATCCAAAACCTCGGTCGACGGGAATTATCCTCTGGCAACGATTGGAAGGTCATCTGCTTGGGTCATAACTTGGCAACCGCTTCCCTCAAGGTTCAGTAAAATTTCGTTTGTGGCTTATCAAAGTATCATGCAAACTCATTTACTCCATCTCAGCATTGACCTCTCGTTATTAAGAGCACCTTTAACAAGGTAGTTTTTTGATGACTTCAAAATTGGAAAAAAGAACTGTCAGCAGAATAGCTAATATCTTCATATCATCACTGTTTTGTCGCATATCAGACTGACTGAGGTCTTGGCCCTGTAGTGGCGCAAAAACAAAGTCAGTTAGGCAGAGCGAATTGTGTTGGCTACATGGAACGCGGTGAGGCGCG
This sequence comes from Campiglossa producta, assembly GCA_964058755.1. Taxonomy (NCBI): domain Eukaryota; kingdom Metazoa; phylum Arthropoda; class Insecta; order Diptera; family Tephritidae; genus Campiglossa; species Campiglossa producta. The sequence continues at coordinate 55,743,296 of CAXKVI010000001.1, read as the reverse complement.
TAGTCAAATGTGTAACAAGTTCATTAAAATCTGTATATAAATGTTTGTTTGTTCAGGGCGATATGCAAAATTATATGAAGCACAAGCAGCACATCGAACTCAAATGTGTTGGCCGGACATTGTATTCTGTTCGCGGCTGTGATTGCACGCATTTTGCTTGATCGTCCTTATATAGGCTTGTTCACATTTACAAAACATGCATTATGATACATGTGCACATTCGTACATTTACACTTGCGGAAGTTAGTTACATGCACAGCAGTTAAACTAACTTTTTGCAAACTATAGCGCAACTAGTATGAAAATAAAAAATTAAATAAATTAAAATTAAAAAAATTAGATAAAATGGAAGAAAAAATAAAATCAAATGAAAAAACAAAAATAAAATAAAATTAAGTGTTCGGCCTTCTACACCAAGTCGTGGCGGTTCGATGCCCAAAAGTAACATCAAAAATTATTTAGAAAAAGAATTTTTCTAAAACGGGGTCGCCCCTCGGCAGTAGTCTGGCAAACTCTCCGGGTGTATTTCTGCCATGA